>JAGGAQ010000395.1:0-18425 GCA_017657225.1 Termitomyces sp. T69sscA | reverse complement strand
GCCACTCGCGGCACCTCCCAGCCATCACCGCCGTGACCGCCACATCAGCGCCAGGTCTCGGCTATCACGTCACATCAGCGCTGGCACCACCCGTCACCCCCGACCCGCGCCGAGACCTCCCATCACGCATCATGATCGCGCATCACTGCCGCCGACCTCTGCTCGCCACGCCCCGCTCCCGCTCCCTCCTCACCGCCCCACCACCGCGTGTCTCTGCGCTTCCAGTACGAGACCTCCACGCCGCGCAACATGTCTTGGCCTCGCCCCGTCCCGCGCGGCCCCCGGGTCTCATCCCAAGCCCCGGCGCCACGACCCGCTGCTGGAACCTGGGCCTGACCCCCGGGCCATACGTACCACGTAGTATATAAGGTGCAGAGTAGTAAGTAGATACTCTAGTCTTGATATTAACGTAACCCCCGTCTTGTCTGCTTGTGTTCATCTCTGTTTCGCCTCTCTCGTGCCCCGGTTTCCTTACTTTACCGCTTCTTTTCTCGTACTTGCCTCGTTTCGACTATCTCTCTCGTCTCAACTCATCTCGTATCTCTAATCTAATCTCGTTGTCCTCTCCTCCCTTTTCTACCCTAAGTTCTCTCGACTCTTTGTTCCTGGCTCTCTCTTCTTTCGACTTAACCATTTCCATCTCCTGCTATCTTATCTCGACTCTTTCCATCCGACTTCCCCAGCTTTGTTTCTATCCCTGGGACTCGCTAAGTCCCCTCGACTGCTTTTCTCTTGATCCCCGGGACTCGCTCGCCCCCGGCGCTCGCTCGTCTCGTTCTCTCGCATCCCTGGGACTTGCGCCCACCCCCAGCACTCGTCCTTTCCCCTCCCCAGCACTCGTCTTGCCCACCGGCACTCCCGGCACCCTTCCACACGCCCTTCCCCGCCCCGCTTCGGTCTCCTACGCCTCGCACTACTCCTGGTGCTCTGTGTTTGTACACGGTGGATAGCCGCAAGGTGGATTCGCCCAGTAGACTGAGCCCCCGAGGTCAGCAGAACCTGACAGCATGCAGTCTAGTTATTAGCAACCAGAGGCCTTGTTGTTGACTGTTGGCAAAAGTGAGGGTTGCCTGCACATAGTGAGTGATGTCACCAGTGGAGGTGGAGCTGCCATCAAAAAGTTTTAGATGAATAGAGATGGGTAGTCTCCAGAGGAGGGGGGTGGTGCAGCAAGCACTGCTAGAGACTCATCAATGAAATTGTTAGCACTGCTGTCAATCAGAGTGTTAACCAGGGCAGCAAGGGAGAAGAAAGTGGTGTGGAAGAACAGGGTTCTGAGAGGATTGGGAGGGGAGGTATGCCAAGAGGGTGGTCAGAGATACAGTGGCTCAAAAAACTGTCCCAATGTTTTATACTTTTTGAAAGATGATATTGGCATGAAGGATTGGAAGTATGTATTTAAAATTCTGGTTAAATCAGGTAAAATACTAGGGCATTGTAGCTACAAATTGCATCTTAGCTTATGTAATTTAAATCAAAACTGATGGAGTAATGGCCATTTTAAAATATTCACTTATTGGGACAGTTTTTTGAGCATCTTTAATTTTGGTATTTAGTACTTTGTATGTCCTCCATTTGCCTTGATAACTGCTTGAATCCTCCTAGGCATGCTTTCTACAGTCTTTGGCATACCTCTGCTGGTATTCCATCCCACTCCTTTGCAACCCTCTCCCACAATTCATGCACACCATGAGGAGGTGTTTCATACTGCCTAAGCTGCTCCTTGAGGTACTCCCAGAGGTGTTCAATAGGGTTAAGATCAGAAGATTGGGCTGGCCACCAGAGGACATCAAAGTTGCTGTCTTCAAACCACTTGTTAGCCCTCTTGGAGTTGTGTTTGGGGTCATTGTCCTATTGGAAGTAGCTGGCACCCTTCTCCATCTCCAACTTTTCAAAGCTCTCCTTTGCTCTGCCATCCAGAATTTCACAGTACTGCTCTGCATTCATGATCCCCACTGCCTCTGCCAGCTTTCCTACTCCATTCCAACCCATACAGCCCCATACCATGAGATTATTTCCTCCTCCATATTTCACAGTAGATGTAGTAGTTCAATTTGAAATGCCCTCTCCTCATAGCTTCTACACATACTGCTTCCCATCTAATCCAATCTTGTTAACCTTTGTTTCATCTGGCCACAACACTCTTTTCCAGTCCTTTATAGTCCACTTCTGACGCTCTTGAGCCCATTCAAGTCATAGTTGCCAATATCTAGCTTTGAGCATAGGAACTTTCCTCTTTGTAGCAGATCAATACCCCTTGTCCTTCAGCACATTCCAGACAGTCTGAGGAGAGACAGGGTTGGAAATAATGTTATTGATAAAATTGGTGGCCTGAACAGCTGTATCAAGTCTTCTAGTTGAGATTTGTCAAACAATAGTCTTTTTATCATGAGGAGTAAGCTTAGCTGGACAGCCTCCAGGATGGTTTTCCTTGTCCACCTCCAACTCTCTACCAATCCTCCCAATATTAGACTTCTCTAAACCAGTTTTAGCCTCAATTTTATGCAGAGAATACCCTTGAGCAAGGAGAGAAGCAACAGTAGAGCATTGTGCAGGGAGAAGTAGCTTTCATAATGGTGGTTGAAGGTTAAGATGTGGTTCAACCAACTTGAACCACTCTCAAATATAACTAAACATGGTCACATGACTCTATTGATATCCCCACAGGCAACTTACTCTTTATTTCTGACTAAAATAGGGATAAACCCCTGCAAAGTTGAAGATACTCAAAAAACTGTTCCAATGAGTAAATATTTTAAAATGGCCATTACTCCATCACTTTTAATTGAAATTACATAAGCTAAAATGCAATTTGTAGCTAAAATGCCATAGTATTTCATATGATTCAACCAGAATTCGAAATACTTCCAATCCTTCATGCCAATGTCATCTTTCAAAAAGTATAAAACATTGGGACAGTTTTTTGAGCCACTGTATAAACAGTACTCGTGTTAAGCATCCTAACAAACCCAACATTTGCTTAGCACTATGGGACTTGTTTCAGTCACTTAATTGGATTCTCAAACATATGTATGAAGTACTGTGGTGGCACTTTCTCTGAACACAAGTTGGTATTATGCACTCCATGTCACAACCTGCCACTGACACATGGGACTCCCACCCCCTCAAAACAACTTCCACAACCACCCCGGGCCCAGACTGCTACCTGGCCAACCACCTCAGCAACCCCTGGCTATCACCGCCTGTCACTGCCACTAGCCACCGCCACCCCCAGCATCCCCTTGGCCATCACTGTCATGACCACCACATCAGTGCCGGCCCTGGCTATCACACCGCCCATGACTACCACATCAGCGCCAGCACCAGCAACACTCGACACTCCTCCAGCCCATGCCGAGACCCCATCACGCATCACAATCATGCATCACCGCTGACCTGATTTCTGCATGCCACACCCCGCTCTTGCTCCCCTCCTCACTGCCTTGCTGCTGCATGTCTCTGCATTCCCAGTGCAAGACCTCCACACCATGAACATGTCTCAATCCCCACCACTATTCCGCATGATCCCTGGGTCTCACTCTAAGCCCCAGCACCACGACCCACTGCTGGAATCCAGGCCTGAGCCCCAGGGCCTACCTACTGCACAATATATAAGTTGTAGAGTAGTAAGTAGTACTCTAGTCTTGATATTACCATAACTCACATACAATTTTGTTGTGTTTTGTCTCCATCTTGTATTTCTGCATGTTCTGGTCTCTATTTTCCACTTTGCTCCGTTTTTTTATTGTACTTGTCTCATATCTGCTCCGTTTGTTGCCTCTATTCATCTCATACTCTAATTTCACTCTGCTTTACTCTTTATCTCCTTGCCAATCTCTAAGTTCCCTTGTTTCTTCTGTCTCAAGCCTCCAGTCTTGACTTGTTCTGTTTCCCCTTCCCTTATCTTATCTCAACTCTCTCCCCTTTTGGCTCACTTAATCCCTGCTCCCCTCACTTCCATCCCTGGGACTCGCTAAGTCCCTGTGCTCATCACTCCCAGTTCATTGACTCCTGGGACTCACTCGCACACTGGCGCTCACTCATTCCGTTCTCCTGTCTCTCCGAGACTCGTGCCTACCTCTGGCACTTGCTCTCCACCTTCTCTGGCACTTGCCCCCTATTCCAGCGTTACTGGCAATCCCTACTCACCCCTCCTGCCTCGCTTCAGTCTCCTACACCTTGCGCCCCTACTGGTACTCTGCATCTGTGGATACAGTGCTCACTATGTAAGGTACTTGCCCAGTGGACTGAGCCCCCATAGTTAGCAAAACCTGACACTTCATACTTCAAGATCCTATCAGGTTCCACTGACCATGGGGGCTCAGATCACTGGGCAAATCATTATGTGGCAAACATGATGTCTATGCATGCAGTATGTACTGTCAAGAGCACAGAGTGTGTAAGACTGGGGAAAAGACCAGTGATGTGAGCGGTGGTGAGTGGGGAACACTGGTCATGCCAGGGAAAAGGGTGCAAGTGTTGGAGTGTGGGAGAGAGTTGGAAGATGAGTGCCAGGGGCAAGAGTGAGTCCTAAGGCTGGAGACCAAGAGACTGGAGTGAGCAGAGGGCACTTAGCAATTCTTGGGGATCAGAGATGAGGGCATGGAAATCTAACCAAGCTGAAAAAGGAAAGAGTCAAGACGAGAGATAAAGGAGAGATAGAACAAGACAAAGACCAGGATGAGAAGGAAAGAGGAACTTAAAGACTTGAGGCAGAGAGAGAAAGAAGCAGAGAATAGATCGGATAGAGTATAAGACAAGTAGAGATGAGAGAGATGAGACAATACAACATGAGTACAAAACAAGAAGAAATGAAATAGAGTCAAAACTGAAAAACCAACCACCACATCAGCGCTGGCCCTGGCTATCCCTGGTACTTCCTCAACTGCAGCTGCCACATCAGCGCCAGTGCCGGCAACCCCTGGTGCTCCTCCCAGCCTGTGCCGAGGCCCTCATCACACATCATGACCACACATCACCACTAGTCCGACCTCCACATGCCATGCTCCACTCTTGCTCATCTCCTTGCCTCATTGCCATTCCATGCCTTTGCACTCCCAAAGCAAGACCTTCCTTTGCACCGCATGGCATGCATCAACTCCCACCCACTGCCTTGCATGATCTCCAAGCTTCATCTCAAGCCCCGGTGCTGTGACTTGTTACTAGGACCCAAACCTGAGCTCCAGGGCCTATGTGCTGTACAGTATATAAATCATAGAGTATCAACTAGTACTCTAGTCTTGATATTGCTGTACTTCTCATTTTTAGTTCTGTGTTTTGTCACTGTCTCTTAGTCTTGTGTGCCCTAGTTCCCATTTTTTGACTTATCTCTTTTTTGTATTGTACTTGTCTCATATCATCTCATTTTCACTTGTCTCTACTTGTCTCATACTTTGAATCTATCTCTGCTTTGTCTCCTTCCTCTGCCTCAAGTCTCTAAGTTCCATCTCTACTCTCTTGTCTCTCACCTTTGTCTCAACTTGTTCTATTTTCTCTTCCCTCTATCTTATCTTGACTCTTTCCTTTTTCAGCTTTCCACCTTTGATCCCGGGACTTGCTAAAGTCTCCACACTTGCCCTGGCTCTCTATTCATCAGCCTTGGGACTCACTCATGCACTGGTGCTTGCTTTATCCCCTCCCCTCACATCCCCAGGACTTGCACCTACCCCAGGACTCATCTTTCACCCCCCTTTCCCCCATCCCCAGCACTCATACCTCTGCCCTGTGACTGGTGATCCCTTGCTCCACTGCCGCTCACATCTCTAGCCTCACCCCAGTCTCTTATGCCCTGCCCTCTCAACAGTACCATTGCATTTGTGAACATAGTGCACACCATGTAAGGATTTGCCCAATGGACTGAGCCCCCATGATCAGTAGAACCTGACACTTGCAATGAAGCTTGGAGATCATGCAAGGTGGCAGCAAGTGTTGATGTAGGTCATGTGATGCAAAGGAAGCTTCCAAAGAAAGGGCCTTGCTTTGGGAGCATGGGAGGCATGGAATGTCAAGGAGGCAAGGAGGCAAATTGGGAGGGGTGTGGAGTGCAGAGGTTGGTCTGGAGGTGATGTGTAGTTATGATGCATGATGGGTACTTAGAGGGAGCTGGGAGGAGGCCTCAGCACAGGCTGAAAAAAGCACTTGAAGTTGCTGGAGCAAGCAGTGATGTGGTGGCTGTGGCCAAGGAAGCACCAGGGATAACTGGGGCTGGTTGTAGCCAGTGGCTACAGATAGAACAATCTTGCATGCTTCATGCAGTAGCTGAATCAGACCAAATATCAGATTTTGACTAGATATGTTGTGAATAAAAGATGTTGGCCTATGTAATCTACAAATGCATGTCAAAGGCATGCATCAGTGTTTAAATACAATACAATATGTGCATTAAGCACAATTGCTATGGTACAGGTAACCTTGCTGGTTGGTTAAACACCCCCTCTTTAGACCATGGTATGGTCTACATATAGTACAATCATCCCAGTGTTTAAGCCTGGGTCTCAGATCAAGACTGTGAGCATAATTGCTCATCTATCACTCTGCATTGCTATAGACAATGATAGACTACTAACCAAGCAGCTACACTGCTTGACATGGACTTGTTCTGGTTGTTCAGAGTACTACGCCAAGGCACCATCTTAGCGCTGTTTCACCACTGAAAGTACGCCAGTGTCTTAGTTCAACTATGCACCTTGCACCTATGGCAGGCTTCTAGTCCTTGGCAACTATGCTAAGCACCACTCTCATAGTTCCTTACCGCTGTCCTTTGCTAACTCATCTTCTGGGACCCTGCCTGGTTCTCCTCCACCTAGCAAGTCTGACACAATTCCTTTCCACCTAGTGACTGCCTACCCAGACACCACTTGGCACAATTTTGCATGTCATCAGCAGAACAAGAGATGCAAGCAGCAGGCAAGCAAGTGATTGCTGGTCATGCCGGGGCAAGCATGTGAGTACCAGGAGTGAGGAAGGAGGTTGGAAGATGAGCACTGAGGTGAGCATGAGTCCTGGGTAGAAGACAAGCACCAGTGCAAGAGTGAGTCCTGGGGTTGATGATCAGATAGCTGGAGTGAGCAACGGAACTTAGCGAGTTCCAGGATCAGAGATAGTGGGCACAGAGATCTAACCAAGCCAAGAGGGGAAAGAGTCAAGATGAGAGAAATGGAGGGGGAAATGGAACAAGTTGAGACTAAGGCAAGGGAAGAGAAAGAGAAAAAAGAGGTTGAGAGACTTCAAGACTTGAAGCAAGAGAGAGAGAGGAAGCAGAGATTAGATTTGACAGATACAATATGAGTGAAAACAAGAGAAACAAGACAATACAAGACAAGTACAAACAAAAATAAGATAAGTTGAAAAGTGAAAACCAGGATATGCAAGACTAATAAACAAGAACAAAACACAAAACTAGAGACAGAAGTATGGCAATATCAAGACTAGAGTACTCAATGCTACTCTAAAATTTATATACTGGATGGTACATAGGCTCCAGGGCACAGGTCTGGGCCCTGGTGACAAGTCACAGCACTGGGGCTCAAGATGAAGCCTGGTGACCATGCAAGAGGGCAGTGGTGGTTGATGCATGTTGTGTGGCGGATGTCACAACCTGCTACTGACCCCTGAGACTCCGTCCCCTTCAAACCCACCCTCACAACCATCCCAGGCCTGGACCACTACCCAGCCAACTACTTTGGCAACCCCTGACCATCACTGTCCATCACCACTACCAGCCACTGCCACCATCAGCATCCCCTCAGCCATCACCGCCATAACCGCCACATCAGCACCAGCCCCAGCTAACACACCACCTGTAACCGCCACACCAGCGCCAGCCCTGGCTATCTCTGACACTTCCCCAGCCCTCTTCCAGCCCATGCCAAGACTCCCATTATGCATCATGATCACACATTACTGCTGACCTGACCTCCACACGCCATGTCCTGCTTTTGCTCACCTCTCCACTACATGTCTTTGTGCTTCCAGAGCAAAACCTTCCATGCCATGCGACATGTCTCAACTTCTACCACCGCCTTGCGCAATCCCCGGGTCTCACCCTGAGCTCCAGGGCTTACCACACAGTATATAGCAAGTAGTACTCTAGTCTTGATATTACCATATCTCTCATCTTATTTCCTTGTGTTTTCACCTCTGTCTTGTAGTCTCATGCGTTCTGGTCTCTGTTTTTTGACTCTGCTGCATTTTATATCGTACTTGTCTCATATCATTTCCTACTCATTGTCTCTACTTGTCTCTTACTCTAATTCCATCTCTGCTTACTCTCTCCTGCCTTTGACATCATAAGTTCTCCTTTCTTCTTTATCTCTCGCCTCAAGTCTTGACTCGTTCTGTTTTCCCTTCCCCTTATCTTATCTTGACTCTTTCTCCTTTTGGCTCATTTGATCTCTGCACCTCTTGCTTCTATCCCTGGAACTTGCTAAGTCCCCACACTCGCCCCAGCTCTTTACTCATTAATCCCTGGGACTTGCTTGCTCATTCTCTTCTCTTGCACCCCTGGGACTTGCGCCTATCCCTGGCACTCATCCTCCACCCCTCCCTGGCACTCACCTCCCAGCTCAGCATTACCAATGATCCCTTGCTCACACCTCCAGCCCCGCTTTGGTCTTCTATGCCTCATGCTCTTGCCAGTACGCTGCATCTGTGGACACTATGCACACTATGTAAGGTATTTGCCCAGTGGACTGAGCCTCTGTGGTCAGCAGAACCTGACAGCAGAACAGTGGAAAGGAAACTCCTCAAAGAAAGACCTTGCTTTGGAAGCATGGAGGCATGGAATGGTGGCAAGGCGAGGAGGCAAGCAGGAATAGAGTGTGGCAGTGTGGAGGTTGGACTAGTAGTGATGCATAGTTGTGATGTGTGATGAGTGTTTTGTGGTAGCCGAGGGAGGCTTTGGCATGGGCTGAGGGAAGCGCTGGGGGTTGCTGGGGCAGGCACTGATGTGGTTGCTGCTGCTGGAGAAGCATCAGGGATAGCCAAGGCTGGTGCTGATGTGGCAGCTGCTGGTGGTGATGGCCAAGGAGTGCCAACGGTGGCAGTGGCTGGTAGTGGTGATAGGTGGTGATGGCTGGGGGCTGCTGAAGTGGCTGGTCAGGTAGTGGTCCAGGCCTGGGACATTGTGGAGGCTGGTTTGAGGAGGTTGGAGTCTCAGGATTAGGGCTGAGTACCAGCAGTTGGTAGTGAGTTATGGTAGGTGATAGAACTTGTTAGGTTCTGCTGACCACGGGGGCTCAGTCTACTGGGCGAACACCTTACATGATGATCACCATGTACACAGACACAGAGCACCAGGAGGGGCGTGAGGTGTAGGAGACCAAAGCGGGATGGGGGCGGTATGTTGGGGAGGGCCGGTAGTGCCGGCGAGTGAGGCGAGTGCTGGGGAGGGTGGAGGATGAGTGCCGGGGGTTGGCGTGAGTCCCGGGGATACAAGAGGATGGGATGAGCGAGCGCCAGTGAGCAAGCAAGTCCCGGGAATCAAGTGATAACAGGAGCGGGGACTTAGCGAGTCCCGGGGATGGAAACAGAACCGGGGAAGTTAAACAGCCAAAAGGGGAAAGAGTTGAGATAAGATAATGGGAGATGGAAATGATTAAGTTGAAGAGAGGAGTTGGGAACGGAGAACCAAGAGAACTTAGAGCAGAAAGGGAAAAGAGAACAATTAGAGTAGATTGAGAGTACGAGTCGAGTAGAGATGAGACAGAGAGACAAAACAAGACGAGTACAACGAGAAAGGAAGCAAGTAGAAATAAAGAGACCAGGGCGCACGAGAAAACAAAACAGAGACGAGAACACAACAAACAAGATGAGGTTACCGTAATATCAAGATTAGAGTACCTACTTACTACTCTACAACTTATATACTATGCAGTACATAGGGCCCGGGGCTCAGGCCTGGATTCCAGTAGCAGGTTGTGGTGCCGGGACTTGGGGTGAGACCCAGGGGCTGTGCGGGGCGGGGCAAGGTTGAGACATGTTGCGCAGCGTGGAGGTCTCACACTGGAAACACAGAGACATGTGGTAGTGGGGCAGTGAGGGGGAGCAGGAGCGGGGCATGGCGTGCGAGGGTTGGGTTGGCAGTGATGCATGATTGTGATGCGTGATGGGGGTCTCGGCATGGGCCAGGGGTGACAGGTGGTGCCAGTGCTGATGTGGTGTGATAGCCGAGACCCGGCACTGATGTGGCGGTTACAGCGATGATGGCTGGGGGGTGCTGCGAGTGGCGGTGGCTGTGGTGGCAATGGGTGATGATGGGTGGTGATGGCTGGGGATGCTGCAGGTGGCGGTGGCTGGTGGCGTCGACGGGCGGTGATAGCCAATGATGGCCAGGGGAGTTGGCCAGGTAGCGGTCCGGGCCCAGAGCGGTCGTGGGGGTGGTTTTGGGAGGGTTGGAGTCCCAGGGCTGGGGCTGAGTCCTGGGGGTCGGTAGCGGGTTATGACAGAACTGCTGTTCCAAATAAACCACACCATAAGTGTAGGGTGATGCATGATGGGTGCCTTAGTGGTAGCTGGGGGAGGCTTCAGCACAGGCTGGGGGAAGCACCAGGGTTTGCCAGGGTTGGTGCTGATGTGGCAGTTGTGGGCAGTAATGGCCAAGGGGTGCCAGAGGTGGTGGTGGCTGGTAGCGGTGACAGGCAGTGATAGCCAGAGGCTGTCAAGGTAGCTGGCCAGGTAGCAGTCTGGGCCCAGGACATTGTAGAGGTTGGTTTGGGGAGGTTGGAGTCCTGAAACCAAGGCTGAGTACCAGCGGTCAGTAGCAGGTTGTGACAATAAAGTAATGAATGTGAAATAAAGTAACTCTGATATGCTCAGCCACCTACAGTGCTATTACCTTGACATCAACAAACAGGTTATCTGAGATTGTACAAAATAAGATTGATGACAACTGCATTGCTCAGACAACTGCACTGCTTAGCAAACCTGTGGACCATGGCCACAACCAGGCAAACAAACAGCAATAGAGAACAAAAAGTGAGAACTTGGATAAAGTGTTGGCAGTAATGTGTCACTTTGCTGTCAGGTAGCATGAGGATTACATATGGCACTTTTTGCATAGTGTTGCATGAGATATTACAAGTGATGAGGTACAAATAGCACTATACAGCACAACCAGACTAGCTCCTCCAGAGTCCAGAAGAGCAAAATAAATATAACCCTTACCAATATCATAGAGTGAGAAACTATTCATTCACAAGCTTTCTAATGCTGCAATCAACACATGCCTAAAGGTGGCATTTTATAGTATAGCATGCATAAAAGCCCTTGTGTCCCAAATCTGAAAATGTCACAACCCACTACTGACCTCCAGCACTTGGCCCTGGCCCCAGGACTCCAACCTCCCAAAACTGACCTCCACAACCATCCTGAACCCAGACCGCTACTTGGCCAGCCACCTTGGCAGCCTTTGGCCATCACTGCCTGTCACCGCTACCAGCCACCACCATCCCTGGCACCTCTTGGCCATTATTGCCCACAACTGCCACATTAGTGCCAGCATTGGCTATCTCTGGTGCTTCCTCAAACCACAGCTGCCACATCAGTACCAGTGCTGGCAACCTCCAATGCTTCCCCTGGCCCATGCCAAAGCCTCCCCGGCTACCCCTGATATGCCCTTCATGCATTATGACCACACATCACTGCTAGTCTGACCTCTGCACACCATGCTCCACTCCCGCTCACCTCCTTGCCTCTTTGCCATTCTATGCCTCCATGCTCCCAAAGCAAGATTTTCCTTTGAAGAGTTTCCTTTGCACTGCACAACACACATTAACCCCTGCCGCTGCCTTGCACAATTCCTGGGCTTCATCTTGAGCCCTGGCATTGCAACTCATCACTAGAACCTGGACCTGAACCCTGGAGCCTATGTACCATACAGTATGTAAGTTGTAGTAGCAACTAGTACTTTAGTCTTGATATTGCCATACCTTTGTCTCTAGTTTTGTGTTTTGTTCTTGGTCTTATTAGTCTCACGTGCCCTGGTTTCCATTTTTTAACTTACCTCTTTTTCATATCATACTCATCTTGTCTCATCTTGTTTCCACTCATTTCTACTCGTTTCATACTCTCAATCTAACTCTGCTTCATCTCTCCCTTTGCCTCAAGTCTCTAAGTCTCAACCCTACTCTCTTGTCTCTCACCTTTGTCTCGACTCATTCTGTTTTTCCTTTCATCTATCTTACCTTGATTCTTTCCCCTTTTGGCTTGCTTAGAAGCCCATGCCCCCTGCCTCTGATCCCAGGACTTGCTAAGTCCCCTTGCTTGCCCTGGCTATCTATTCACCAGCCCTGGGACTCACTCGCACACCAGTGCTCATTTCCACCTCTCTCCTTGCCTCTCCAGGACTTGCACCTACCCCAGCACTTGTCTTCCACCCCCCTCCTCATCCCTGACACTTGCATTCCTGCCCTGGCATGACCAGTGATCCCTCACTCAACCACCGCTTGCATCCCCAGCCCCACCCCAGTCTCCTATGCTCTGTGCTCTTGACAGTACCACTGCATTTGTGGACATCATGCACACCACGTAAGGATTTGCCCAGTGGACTGAGCCTCCATGGTCAGTGGAACTTGACAGAAAACCTTTGACTTCAAGAAATATGTCAAGAGAACAAGAGTGAAGATTGGAAAGGAAATAGAGTGGCAATCATCTTTGTCCATAGGACAAAGATGGCACTATAATGGAAAGACATATACTTTGCACAACAGCAGAGACCTATCATCTATATAAAGGCCTCACAAATCACTTCTGTGTGAATGATGGGATGGCTTATAGTTACTTCTAGCTTAGTCAGACCCTCAGTTCTTTTCTGAGACTGAGGGTATGTTTATAACTTGTTACATTTGTCTACTTGATATTTATAGCAACCTGTAGCTAGGACTTACTTCATACTACAGGTTAATATTAGCAGTTTTTTTCTGAGACTGAGGTTCTAGGACTTACTTCATATTACAGGTTATGGGCCCTGAAAAGTGCTCAAATAAAAATGACTTCCACAACTACAGGAGGAAACAGCAACCCTCCCACATTCCCAGACAAATTCTTATTTGATGGCACAAATTACATTCTGTTCAGGGACCAAGCCCTTCTTGCAGCAAGACTTAGAGGCGCAGAAGGATACCTTGATGGAACAATACCTGCTCCAACGCCAAAAGCAACATTATCAGAGGCAACAGCTCAGGCAGTGATGGAGTGGTGGGACCAGACTCCATCTAACCAAGAATGGCAAGTCTGAAACGCATGGGCAGTGGCACTGATTGTATATAACACCAAAAACCTGATCAACTTGGGAATAAGGATGTCAGATACAGCAGCTAAAATTTGGGAAACGTTAAAAGAGGCTTACAGAACAGTTTCAGACTTGGGAGCCAACTTGGCTGAAAATTTGCTGAGAGCTACAAAATATTCAGACGGAATGGACTTTTCAGAACACATAGTAAACCTTCACTCAAAATGAAACATGGCAGTTAAGAAAGGAGCAGACCTCAAAGACAACCAATTCAAGACTATCATCATCTCCTCGCTCCCAGCTTTGTGGAACTACATTATAGCATCCCTCCAATCAACCAAAACCTCCATTGAATTAATTGCAGGACTGAATGTCCACTGGGAGCATTTGAAAAAATGCTCGAATGCTGGAGGAATGAACCCAAAAGAAGCTTGTTTGCACCGATTCAAATTGCGGCCACACAGGGCACACAACTGAAAATTGCTATTGGAAAGGTGGAGGAAAAGAGGGTCAGTTTCCTTTAAACTTCAGATGATGAAGGAACACCACACCAAACACAACACCTTCCAACACCGCTTCCCAAACCCCAGTTGCAAATGTTACCATGACAACCAGCACCACTCCCCTGACTATCTATGCCCTAATGACAAATGCCCATTTTGCCTCAGCAGCCATGTATGACAAGCAGCTGAAACCCCTGGAGTCCTACTTGACAAGTGTGGAGGTCTCTGCCAGCGCGTTTGCCCTATCTGGGACTGGTGATGAGATTTGCACCTACATGGACTCAGGTGTCACTGACCACTGCTTTGTGAAGTGCATGGAGTTTGAGGATTATCAACCTTATGCCACACCCCAAAAGGGCATCTCTGCAAATTGAGGTGGAGTGTTCAGCATCCTGGGAGAAGGAACCATACAAAAATCAGCTACTGTGGGTGGTCACACATCACACTTAGTATTTAAGACTGCTCTCCACACCCTGAAGTTTGGTGCAAACCTCATTTCAGTGGGAAAATTTGATGACTTGAGGTTCCCAGTTCTGTTCAAAGAGGAAAAGGTGCACTTCATAGATCCAGCAGGAGAAACATTCATGATGAGTGAGAAAAAGAACCAGATGTACTCTCTTGAGCTTCAATCTGTCCTGAGTGTGGTACCAATTGGAAGTAAAGTTCCATCCAATTCACATCCTGAAGCCAAGACCTTACTCACCCAGGTTCTTGCCACAACCTCCTTGGACAAGCCAGTCCCAATCAATGTATGGCACTGCTGTTCTGGTCACACTAGCCTGCAGTCCATCCAAAAGTTAGAATCCAGACAGTGAGTCAACAGACTCCACATCCGAGGTAAACCCAACATACCAGGTTTGTGCAAGGACTGTATCTATGGGAAACAGACCACTTTACCCTATGATGGGACCTCTGAGAATGTCCAGACTGTGGGAGAAAAAGTGTACATTGACCTGTGGGGACCAGCAATCATCATGTCATTAGAAGGGGCGCTCTATCTGATGATGTTCACTGATGCAGGGTCATCTCAGCTACAGGCAGTGTACTTTAATAATAAGGCAAGTGGCACAACCCTCATGGCCCTCAGGTCTTACGTTGCAGAGGCTGAACAGCAGACTGGCAACAAGCTAAGGGCAATACAAGTTGATGGTGGATGAGACTGGATTAATCATCTGTGGCATGGATTCTGTCAAAACACAGGAATCATCCTAACTACCGTTGCGCCCTATGCCCATGCCTAAAATGGGGTTGTCAGACGTTCAATTCACATGGTCTTTGATGGCGTTCATTGTTTGCTTGCTGAGAGTGGCCTTCCCAAGAGTCTGTGGGCAGAGGCTGCTGCAACCATCATTTACATGCAAAACTGCCTGCCCTCTACTTGCCACTCAGATGCAATACCCAAGGAAAAGTGGTCTGGTCAGAAGCAGGATGTCAGCCACTTATGTCCTTTTGGATGTGTAGTGTAGGCCAGGGTCTCTGTGGAGTTGATTTGGTCAAAACTTGATCCCAGATCAGTCAAATACATTATGGTTGGCTACTCAAGCCACAGGTATTGTCTGTACAACAAAAATAATTGACTTATTGTAACAAGTCATGACATGATTTCTGAGGAGGGTACAGGCCACCAGATGGTGACCATCCAAATCAACAACAATCTGGTAGATCAAGCTGCCATGGACATGAATCCAGATACTAATCCAGCAACACCAGCCATCATACTACCCCGACAACAGATTGCTCCATGCATCCAACAAACTGACAGCCCCTTGTTGGATGGGTGGTATGGCTTGAGTCAGTAGCTACATGATCACGTGATTGTTAGATATAGATGCATCAACATGGCTCTCCATCCTCAGTTGTTCTCTCTCTTCTACGACAGACACTAAGGATGTGAGTTGCACTTGCTTTCTTTCTTTTATGTACACAAGACTGATACTTTACATGTAGTTGTTTTCTGTCATGTAGGTATAATAAACATAGTTGTTCTCTCTCTTCTACGACAGATACTGAGGATTTGTTTTCTGTTGTGTAGGCTCTCAGTTCTGGTCTGGCACCCCTTGCACCCCCAACCAGAGGTATCTGGACCAACAAACTCTGCAAACCTACCCATCACGCTTCAACAATCCTCGCGGACCACACGACTGACCCATGCCATTTTGGAGGCTTGAAAATCTCTTGCCATCTAGTCAGCAGCAAAAGAGGCAGGGGAGGAATGAGCAGAGGAGGGTGTGCCTGAAGCATTGTCAACGACTGCCTTTGCTTTCCTATCATCGATCAAGGAAGATGATAAACGCATGGTACTACAAAGCTATTGAGAAGCAATGCAACAGCCAGATTTGTGGGCACTCCACATGAAAATTGAACTGGACATCATCACAGAGAAGAAGGTCTGGGAAGTGGTAGGACTAGATGAGGTCCCTGCAAGAAAGAAATTGGTAGACTGCATGTGGGTATATGCAAACAAATATGATGCTGAGGGAGAGATAGTCAAAAGGAAGGCTTGTCTCGTTGCAAAAGAGTACACACAGATTCAGAAGGAAGATTTTGATGAAACCTATGTGTCCATTGTTTGATTGGAGGCAATGAGGATGACCGTGGTGATTGTAGCCTCCCTAAGAATGCATGTGTGGCAAGTCAATTTCATGTCTGCTTACTTAAACAGCACACTCAAACACACCATATACATGAGTGTCAGGGAACTTCCATTTGACTTCCATTTTTGGGCCACATCCTACACCACTCCCCGGGACCTCTGTGGCTTGCTCTAGACCTCTGGGACTTGTTCTAGACCTCCAGAGATCTACAGAGGTTGTTTTCTTTTTAGGAAATTCCCAGAACTTCCCGTATTTCCTGTTCAAACGTTATCCAAGGTTAAGGTTAGCTCCAGTCACCTGTACAGTTGTTCCCATGCCTCTGCTGCCCGCTGATGTGCTGCACCAAGCAGTGGGGAATCCTTAGACTTGTTTTCTTTGGATTTCTCTCTGCTAGGTGATTAGTTACCATTGTATCATTGATTACCATGTCTAATATAACTTTGGATTTCCCTCTGCTAGTTGTGTGATTGAGCTGCAACTCCCAGAAGTCACCCTTACAGCAGAACAAGTCTCCTAACTCTGGTTTGGAAGCCCCTCATAGCCTGCCAGGACTCCCTAGGCCTGTATTTATCGCTTTTCTACCAGGCTTAAACACCTGCATAACTCTATGTCTCAGCTTGCCAATTCAGACACTTCTTCAGATGCCCTAGCTCCTCAGGATGAGGCCTGGACTTGCCTGCTACACTTAGAGATGCAGGTGCAACTGACCCAAGCTTCTCTCACCCACCACATGACCGAACTCTCCACCCTCCACCAAACCACTGATCACATCTTCCAGTCCCTTCAGGCACTACTAGAGCACCTACCCCCCTTGCACCACACCACCCCTAGTGGCAGAGCCATCTCCAGCAGCTCCAGGAGTCCCAGCAGCAGCTCCAGGAGTCTCAGCAGGTCCCTGAGCACAGTTACCATGTTGATGACGCCCAAAATTGTACCAAGTAGTGTTTGAGTAGGCAGTGTATAGCGTTGGGCTCACTAATTAGTAAAGCTAAGCTTAGCATAGTCGCCAAGTGTAGGGTGCCTGCTGCAATTGCAAGGCATAAGAATTCCTAGTACACCGGCATAGATTCAGTGGCAAGATAAAGAACACTGTACAAAAGTGTGCTTGGTGTAGAGTAGACTTATAAGAGACTAGATTGAGCTCTGAAGCCCAAGCGTAAGAGGTGACGGTGAAGGTAACTTGTTATTTTGCATGCTATAAGTACAGTATATATAGTAAAGTGTAGGTGAGGTCACTGTTAGGGGACCAGTCTCCAAACCATGTCCAACTCTACCCTGAGCTTAGTCCAAGGATGCGCCCACTCTTAGCACATCCAAATGACTGCTCGGCCCACCCTATCCCCTTCCATCTTCTCTTAGTCAGCCTTGATGAGTCATATGCATGGACCTTACTCAGCATTGATTATTGTTAGTCATACTCCATTACATACTGGGGCCCAATTAGTTAAACAGTATTAGTAACCACACAGCCACCGATGTAGTATATATAGGCAGCCTGTGGATAGAATATCCCCAGGCTGAACAATAGCAGTGTTCTTCTGGCCTACACATTGAACCAACCGTAAGCTCTCTAGTGATGTTCGACCACTTGGCTAAGTCCTGCCAATCCCTTGTCTGACTCTTGCCTGCCTCTGTGCCCGCTCAACTCCCACTTGTCACTGGCACCCGCTAGCTCTGTGGAAGGAGTTCCACAGACGTGAGCGCTCCTCTTACAGTCACCGTTGGTGACTCTTGAGTCGCCAACATGGGGAACTAGTAAGTAAACAGTAGACTAAAATCTTTTATATAGAAAAATGTCCATCAGCTCTTAGCGACACCTAACGGCATCAGTCAAGCTGTCTGCCATGTCAAAAATGCCAAAAAGTAAGTATGGAATTGCCCAAATGTCAATATAGTGGAATGATGGCAGTTACTAGGGAATAGCGGTAATGCCGGCAAAACCTTGGGGTCAAGAAAATAAAGTAAATAAATCGAAAATAATGGTGAAAAATATGCCAAGCATGGGCCAGGGATCCAAACCTCAGCTTTTGAAGGGGGGTGGCCGGTAATCCATAGGGCGCGCTAACCACTAATCCATGCGGTTGTGCCAGGGAAATTGTT
>JAGGAQ010000394.1:0-18462 GCA_017657225.1 Termitomyces sp. T69sscA | reverse complement strand
CCCGGGACTCGCTAAGTCCCCTCGCCTGCTTTTCTCTTGATCCCCGGGACTCGCTCGCTCCCGGCGCTCGCTCGTCTTGTTCTCTCGCCTCCCTGGGACTTGCGCCGACCCCCGGCACTCGTCCTTCCCCCTCACCGGCACCTGTCTCATCCACCGGCACTCCCGGCACCCTTCCACGCACCCTTCCCCGCCCTGCTTCGGTCTCCTACGCCTCGCACTACTCCCGGTGCTCTGTGTTTGTACACGGTGAATAGCCGTAAGGTGGATTTGCCCAGTAGACTGAGCCCCCAAGGTCAGCAGAACCTGACAGCCTGCATAGCAAGCCTGGATGGCTGCATGTTCTTGTGCACCAGCTTGGCGCTCTTTCTTGACCTCAGTTGCGCAGGTAGAGCACCTCTAGGGGCACTGGCTCATCATTACCTTGCCCCAAGCCTAGTCTACTTCTGGGTTGTGCTCTTGGAGCCAAGTGAAGCCAAGGATCATGTCATGCTTGCCTAAGCTGGTGACTGCAAAAACCACATGTTCTGCATGGGTCTGATAGTGGAGAACTAGGTCTACCACAGAACTGATGGTGCCTGCTTTGTTGGAGGTTCCATCAATGTTAAACACCAGACTGGGCTTAGAGAGTGGCTGCATGGTTAGGCCATAGCGTTTCACAAATTCTATGTCCAAAAATAGTCCTATTGCTCTACTATCCAGAAGCACTGACTCCCCAGGCCTATTGCGTGTCTGTGGTCTCAATCTCCATGTTGAAGTACAATGAGTTTACCGAGGGAGTGGGGGCTATCACATATTGCTGAGGCAGCCGGTATTCCCAGATAGGTGGACCATGCTGACAGGGCTTGACTGGCACCAAAGAGGGTGGCTTGGGATCAAGAGAAGGTATCTGTACGTCTGAGAGGGAACTTTGAGGTTCTTCTATTTTAGAGTAACTGGCATTGGAGTGTATATTCACATCTTCTAATGACAGACATGTGAACCTGTTAGTACTCAGCAATGGAGGTGTACACCTCATTCGTCGCTCGACTAAAAATCCTTCTCCAGGCCTGGAAGGGGGGTGCATGCGCCACTCTTCTCCAGGGCCAACTCCGGTGCTGGTTCATTTGGTAACAGGCTTCAGCGGCATCCTTTGTGGCCAGCAGTTGCAGGAGGAGCTCCTCTTGCTCTGCAGTAGAGAGGTAGCGCACCTCCAGTCCCAACGAGCAGCGCCATGCAAAGTGCCCAGGCTTTTTGCATCGCCAACACAGTAGCGGTGCAGGGTGATGTTGCCAGGCCATGTCTACATCCATGGGGATGCCCAGGGGTAGAGGTCGTGGTATGGGAGTAGCCAGAGCAGAAGCAGGTATTGAGTGCAGGGATGCAAAATGCTGGAGAGTTACTATAGAAGTGGAGCGAGGAGCGGGGTGCATGAGTTGCCATTGTCCAATGTTCGCTTTCCCTGCCTGTACTGTTCTCTGTTGCATAGGGCTAGTGTGGCAGACTTGGCAGGATCAATCAGGAAAAACTCTGCCTGAAAGTCCTTCTCAAAGGCGGCCCAGTCTGTAAAGCTTCCAACACCTCTGAGATGTTGGACTACATGTAGTGCATAAGTGGAGGCCTGTCCAGCCTTCATGTAGAACAGCACCTAAGCTACCTTCAATGCATCAAAGTCAAAGGCATGTTTGCTAAGGTGAATGTAGGTGAGGCAGGACTGGAGAAAATGCTCCCTAGAAGTGTGGTCACTATCATATATGTCAGGGAGCGCTGAACATGGTATCTGCACCCAGAGACCTGCCAGGACTCCTGGAGCTGCTGCTGGAACTACTGGAGCTGCTGGAAAGGGCTCTGCCACTGGAGATGGTGTGGTTCAAGGGGGTAGGTGCTCTAGTAGTGCCTGAAGGGACTGGGAGATGTGATCGGTGGTTTGGCTGAGGGTGGAGAGTTCAATTGTGTGGTGGATGAGAGAAGCTTGGATCAGTTGCACCTGCATCTCTAAGTGTAGCAGGTGAGTTCAGGCCTCATCCTGAGGAGCCAGGGCATCCGGAGGAGTGTCTGGATTGGTGAGCTGAGACATAGAATTATATAGATGTTTAAGCCTGGTGGAGAAGCAACAAATAGGGGCCTAGAAAGTCCTGGCAGGCTATGAGGGGCTTCCAGACCAGAGTTAGGAGACTTGTTCTGCTGTAAGGGTGACCTCTGGGAGTTGCGGCTCAATCACACAACTAGCAGAGGGAAATCCAAAGTTATATTAGGCATGATAATCAATGATACAAAGGTAACTAATCACCTAGCAGAGGGAAATCCAAAGAGAACAAGTCTAAGGATTCCTCGCTGCTTGGTGCAATGCATCAGTGGGTGGCAGAGGTGTGGAAACAACTATACAGGTGACTGAAGCTAACCTTAACCTTGGATGACATTTGAACAGGGAGTGTGGGAAGTTCTGGGAATTTCCTAAAAAGGAAATGACCTCCGGAGGTCTAGAGCGAGCCCCAGGGGTCCTCACTGCTGGCACCAGAACCTGTTTCCATCAGAAAAAGTGAGAAAGAAGTGTGTCATGCCATTTCCAATGTACACATTTTTGAAGGAAAAAGGTTTGAGACAATGGAAAATGCCTTTTTCTAAGGCAAAAAGTTGCCAAAGAAATGGTATGACACACTTCTTTGTCACTTTTTCTGGTGGAAATAGGTTCTGGCACTAGCAGTGCCTGGAGAGTGGCATAGGATGTGCCAAAAATGGAAGTCAAATGGAAGTCCCTTGACAGGAGCAGACTACGAACCAGACCCTGTGCTTGATACTACACCAGTGTTGACAGCCCACAAACTTGGCCCACTGCCTCAGCAAAACAATCTGCAGTAATGTCCACCTTAGCCACCCTCTGTGCTTCTAGAACCAAGCAAATCACCCTGGGCTCCAGCACAGGCTGAGTAAATCTGACAGGCAATACAGCAGCAAAATGAGCAGGCCAGCAGGACACCACAGCCTGGAGAAGGGTGTGTGATGGGCCCACTGTGGATGAAGACAGTTTTGGAAAGCAGCATGGGTAAGTTAGACTACTGAGAAAACAACTGACTTACAATGACTATGCATCTCCTTGGCTTGGCAACAATCTCAGCAACATTCAAAGGAGGCCCAGTACTCCTTGTAAGCTGCCCAAGCACTTGTGCTGTTCTCATTGGAGGGAGGGGGAGTAGGAGAAGTAGATGAAAAAGAGGAGGATGACATGGAAATAGAAAATGGTTGAAATTTGGAGAAGTTTTTTTTTCTTTTATTGCATATGGAACTTCTTGATTGCCATCAGACTTTAACTTTGATGAAGCAGCACTGCCACTGTTACTGCATATCTTGAGAGTCTTGACACTGAAGGGGGGGTGATGTTATGAGCTGCCACCTACCTCCAATACCAAGCCTCAGCTCCAAGACTCCCACCACTCCAAACCAGCTTTATAATGCCCTGAGAGCATGCACTACCTGGACCACAACCACTGGCATCCACTTGGCCATCACTGCCTGTTGATGCCACATCAGTCCTGGTCTACCACTAATCCTGGCATCTCCTTGGCCATCACCACTCATCAATGCCACATCAGCACCAGCCCCAGCAGCCCCTGGCACTTCCCTTGGCCCAGACTGAGACTTCTCCTGGCTTTACTCACCCATTGTACTCATCATCTCAGACATTACCAGAGCTCCTGCTCACAACCCTCCCATCCTCCAGCTTGTCTCTCAGTCTCTTACATCCTGCATTTGTCAACAGTACTCACCATACATGTGGTACATTGTGTCTGCCTAGTAAGGAATTGCCCAGTAGTCTGAGGTCCCATGGTCAGTGGAACCTAACAACAAGTACAGAAATGTAACAAAACATGAGAAAAGACACAAAATAGACATAACACAATAAAGATGGATAAAACATAGGCAAAATGTGAAAAATATCAAGACTACTCTATTAGTTCTCACCCTACAACTTATATATGAGTGGTAAGGTAAGCTCTAAGGCTGTAAGTCTCAGCCCTGGTGTCAGGGCTTAGACTATGGCTCCAAATGCAGTCCTGGAATTGTGCAAAATGGCAGGTGTTGTTTTTGATTGTGCAGTGCAAAGAATGTCCTCCAAGGAGTGGTGTGGTTGCTTTGAGGGCTTGAGCAGAGGAGGTTCCTGGAGGGGTAGTGAAATGACAAGAAGTGTGGCTGATGCATGCCTGTCATAGAATAATGGGTGGGCTGCAGTGCAGAAAAATGATGCATGAAATAATGGGTGATGTGCAAGTTGTGATGCATGATGAAGAGCAAGTGATGATCAAAAGAAATGTCAGTAGAGCCTGGGAAAAGCACCAGGAATTACCAAGAAGGGTGGTGATGTGGCAGCAATGGGCAATGATGGTCACAGGAACTGCCAGAGATGTTGGTGATAGCTATGAATATGGTGCAGTTGGTGCATATCTTGAGGCTGAATTGGGGGCAAGTAGTTGGTGAAGTCCCTGAGCCAGGGTTTGAACCAGAGGTGGGTTGGCAGACAGATTGTGACAATGCATCCTCCCCCTCCAGCATTGAAACTCTCAAAATATCAAAAAATTGTAGTGGTGTGGCTGTCATGACCTGCTACCGACCCCCAGGACTTAGCCCCAGCCCCAGGACTCTGACCCTCCCCAAAACAACCCCCATGATCGCCCCAGGCCCAGACCGCTACCCAGCCAACCCCCCTCAGCAACCCCCGGCCATCACTGCCCATCACCGCCACCAGCCACCACCACCCCCAGCACCCCCCTGGCCATCACCACCATAACCGCCACATCAGCACCGGCCTCAGCTATTATACTGCCTATAACTGCCACATCAGCGCCAGCACCGGCAACACTGAACACCCCCTGGCCCGTGCTGAGACCTCCATCATGCATCACAACCACGCATCACTGCTGACCCAACCTCTGCACGCCATGCTCTGCTCCTGCTCTCCTTCTCACCACCTAGCCGCTGTGTGTCTCTGTGTTCTCAGTGCAAGACCTCTGCAATGCGCAACATGTCTCAACCCCCACCACCGCTCCGCATGATCCCTGGGTCTCACCCCAAGCCCCAGTGCCACGACCTGCCACTGGAATCCAGGCCTGAGCCCCAGGGCCTACCTACTGCACAGTATATAAGTCGTAGAGTAGTAAGTTTATCTTGTATTCTCATGTGTTTTGATCTCTCCATTTCCACTCTGCTTTGTTTCGTATTGTATTTGTCTCATATCTGCTCGGTTTGTTGCTCCTATTCATCTCCTACTCTAATTACACTCTGCTTTACTCATCATCTCTCTGTCAATCCTAAGTTCTCTTGCCCTTTCTGTCTCTAGTCTCCAGTCTCAACTTGTTCTGTTTTCCTTCCCCTTATCTTATCTTGACCCTTTCTCCTTTTGGCTCGCTTAATCTCCGCTCCTCTGTTTCCATCCCTGGGACTCACTAAGTCCCTGTGCTCGTCATCTCTTTGAACCCCAGGACTTGCTCACGCACCAGCGCTCGCTTGTTCTGCTCTCTGTCTTGCTGAGACTCGTGACTACCCCCCAGCACTTGTCCTCCACCATCCCCAGCACTCGCCCCCTCTTCCAGCATCACCAGCACTCCTCCACTCACCTCTCCCACCCCACTTCGGTCTCCTATGCCTTGCGCCTCTACCGGTACTCTGTGTCTGTGGACACAGTGATCACCATGTAAGGTACTCGCCCAGTGGACTGAGCCCCCGTGGTCAGCGGAACCTGACAGTGGCTTTTGTATTAAATTTGAAGTTAAAATATGATGGCCATCAAGAAGTCTCTAAATAAATGAAAAGAAAACACTTCTCCTAATTTTCAACTAAGTCTCTCCTCCTTTTCTCCATGTTGAGTTCTTTCTACCAGTCTAGCTTGCCCACTCCTCTGCCTTTGGATGATAATTGTGTCAACACTTTGGCAGTGTACAAAGAGCACTGAGAGGTCTATAACCACTGCTTGGATCAGTGAGCAATCAAGTTGTTACAATGTTGACATGAGATATACTTCTAGGGTCATGCGACTTACAGTTATGGGTCTTGCTGAGTCATCTTCAACAGCCCACCCTAAGCCTTAGAATAACCTGGCCAGTCTCTCTAGTGCAACAAGTTGCCCAAGTGGACATTATGCTGGGTTGATTTGCATGATGGGTTATACCTGAGGTCCTTCAATGTTGGTGCAGTGCAGGGTCAATGCTCCAGTAAGAAGCCTATCCTGTATCCTAATGCTATTTTGACCCTCATACTAAGTGTGTGTTTTGCACTTGTCATTACTGCTGACACTGAAATGTGTTTTTGTCAGAAAAAGTAGCAAAGAAATGTGTCATGCCATTTTAATGTACATATTTTCAATGGAAAAAGGATTGAGACAATGCAAAATGCCTTTTTCTCAAGCAAAAAGTTGCCAAAGAAATAGTATGGCACATTTTTTGTTGCTTTTTCCAGTGAAAACAGGTTCTGGTGCCAGCAGTGCATTGTGAGTTTGTAGTGCTGGAGACAGGTTTTTGGCAAGATTCTTCTTCAGTCTGCAATGTGTGCCACTTCAAGCATGAGTAGTGTTTGGTATCTTAGCTGTAGCAAGCATCATGTGTTTTGCAAGAACAGAGCTGAGAGGTATTGTGGGTGCTGGAGCAGATGGGGGAAGGGCCAAGGATGTGAGTATTAGGAGGAGTGGTGACAGAGAAGAGAGGGAGGAGCTCTGGGAGAAAGAGCTAATCTTGTGCATAATGTGCTGCACTAGCTTGTGGAAAGATGTGTTTGTGTGAACCACTGGTTTTGAATGAGAGTCTTCAACTCCAATGCCTGTCCTAGGGTAGGGTTGTTGCCCAACTACAACATGTCCATCTTTCTGGAAGTCAACTCTGCAAGGCTGATTCTGGAAGCTGAAGGCTTCACCTTAATGATCTTCTGATCCTTGATGTCTCAAGCTTCTATCTGTTCTCACAGGTACTTGCTGTGATACAGTTTCTGAGCCCTCATGGCTTGTTTCTCCACTGATCATTCATATGCAGTAATGTCTGGTAAAAGGCCACAAGAACAACATGAAAGAGAGAATAGTTGGAATTTGGAGAAGTTTTTATCTTTTATTGCATATAAAACTTCTTGATGGCAGTCAGACTTTGATTTTGACAAAGCAGCACTACCACAATCACCACATTTCTTGAGGGTCTTGACACTGAGAAGGGGGTAATGTCACAACCTGCTGCCTACCTCTAGTACTAAGCCCCAGCCCTAGACTTCCACCTCCACAAACCAGCTCCACAACACCTGAGAAACACACATCACCCAGACCACTACATGCCTGACCACCCTTAGCACTCATCACCACCACTCCTGGCACCTCCTTGGCCGTCATAACCTGCCACCCACCTCCAGTACCCAGCCCTGGTTCTGAGACTCCCACCTCCCCAAACCAGCTCCACAATGCCCCAGACCTGGCCTGCTACACAACTAAGGCTCTCAGCAAGCACCACCGCCACTTCCAGCAGCCCCTTAGCCATCACTGGCTGTTATCACCAGCAGCCACCACCATTCTCAGCACCCCTTGGCCATCACTGCCTGCAATTGCCACATCAGCACCAGCTCTAAAAATCCCCAGCACTTCCCCCACTTACAGCTGCCACATCAGTGCCTGCCCTGGCAATCCCTAGCACTTTCTCCAGCCCATACCAAAGCCTTCCCAAGTTTTTAAGAGCTTCCTTTGCACCACACAACCTACATCAACACTTGCTGCCACCTTACATGATCTCCAGGCTTCATTGTGCATTCCTGGCGCTGCAACTTGTTACCAGGGCCTGGACCTGTGCCCTGGAGCCTACCTACTGCAGTGTAGTAGCTAATACACTAGTCTTGATATTGCATACTTGGTCCCATATTTCTGTCTCTCTAGTGTTTTGTGTTCTGATCTCCTTTTAGTTCCAACTCTATTTCATTTCATATTATCTCATACTCATCTTGTATCATCTTGTCCCTCTTGTCTCTACTCATCTTGTACTTTGTCCAATCTATCTCTCTGTTTCTCTGTTTCTCCACCTCAAGTCTCTAAGTTCCTCATCTCTTTCTCATTTCTGGCCTTGGTCTCTTCTCATCTTTCACCCATCTCTTGTCTTGATTCTTTCCTTTTTCAGCTCAACTAGATTCCAATGCCTTATCTCTGATTTCAGAACTCACTAAGTCCCCTCTACTCACCTGGCCTCTTGATCTCTGGCCCTGGGACTTGCTCACTCCTCTGGTGCTCATCTTCCACTTTCCTCCCCACACCCTGGCACTCATACCTTTAGCTCTGGCATGACTGGCATTCCCCACTCACCTGCTGCTTGCATCCCTGCACCTGCCCCCTGGTCTCACATGCCTTGCGCTCATCAACAGTACTTGCTGTGTGCATAGACATCATGTTTGCCACATAAGGATTTGCCCAGTGATCTGAGCCCCTGTGGTCAGCAGAACCTGACATTGGCCATCACTGCTTGCTGACACTACATCAGCACTGGCTCCAGCAACTCCCAGCACTTCTCTTGGCCCATACTGAGACTTCCTCCAGCCCTCACCAAGCTTCTATCATGCATCACAACCCATGCATCACTTCCAGTCTGACCTCTGTATACTACATCCCCTCCTCTACTCACCTCCTTGCCTCATCACCATTCCATGTCTTCTCCTTGCTCATGCTCCCAAAGTAATGCTCTTCCTTTGAGAGCTTCCTTTGTGCTGCATGATCCATGCTGTCAGGTTCTGCTGACCTTGGGGGCTCAGTCCACTGGGCAAATTCCTTATGTGGTGCGCACAATGTCCACAGACGCAACATATTGTAAAGAGCGTGAGGCATAGAAGACCAAAGCAGGACCAGGGATGCAAGCAGGGAATCACCAGTAATGCTGGGCAGGGATATGAGTGCTGGAGATAGGGAGGGGTAGAAGACAAGTGCTGTGGGTAAGCGTGAGTCCCAGGGATGCAAGGAAAGAAGACAAGTGAATGCTGGTGCGTGAGTGAGTCCCAGGGATTGACAAATAGAAAGCCAGGGCAAGTGTGGAGACTTAGCAAGTTCCAGGATTGAAGGCAAGAGACATGGAGATCTAAACGAGATGAAAAAAGAAAGAGTCAAGATAAGATAAGGGAAAGGGGAAAGGGAACGAGTTGAGACTGAGGCAAGAGATGAGAGAGTAAAAAGGGAACTTACAGACTTGAGGCGGAGGAGAAATAAAGCAGGAATAGATTAGAGTATAAGACAAGTAAAGACAAGAGAAGCAAGGCAATACAAGATGAGTACAATACAAAACGAGACAGAGTTGAACAATGGAAACTGGAATGCATGAGACTACAAGACAGAAACAAAACACAAAAAACAAGATGGGAAGTATGGCAATATCAAGACTAGAGTACTACTTGCTACTCTACAACTTATATACTGTACAATAGGTAGGCTCCAGTGCTCAGGCTCAGGTCACAGTGATGAGTCATGGCACCAGGGCTTGGGGTGTTGCACAATCTCCAGGCTTCACTTGAAGCCCCAGCACTATGACTTGTCATCAGAGCATGGACTTGTACTCCAGAGCCTACTTACCACCTCTTGTATATAAGTCATAGTGTAGCACTTGGTACAGTAGTATTGATATTGCCTTACCATATTTCTGTCTCTGTTTTGTCTTGTGTCTCATGTCCCAGTTTCCTTAGTTTTGTTTGCATTCATCTGGTCTTATCTCAATTGTCATATTTCTATTCTTGTCTCATATTGTCTCTCCATTTTTGTCTCTACTCAACTTGTAACTCTCAATCTATTTCCTCAACTCAATCTCTTTCAACCTCAAGTCTCCAAGTTTCTCTTATTTTTGCCTCTCATCTCTGGTCCAAGTCACCTTAAACTCTGTATTTGTCTCCCACCTTGACTCTTTCTTTTTTCAGCTTGGCTAGATCCCCACACCCTTATCTCTGATCTCAGAACTTGCTTGTTCTGGTGCTTGCCTTGGTTCCTTGATCTCCACCCTGGGACTTGCTGCCAACTCTGGCACTTGTTCTTCACTCCCTCTATGCACTTTCAGCACTCACTCATTGTACTTACCACCCTGGACATGAACAGAGTTCCCACATGCAACCTTCTGTGCATGTGGTACATTGTGTCCACCTAGTAAGGAATTCCCCAGTAATCTGAGACACCATGGTCAGCAGAACTTGACATTAACCCTGAAAGAAGCTATCACACTGCCAGCTTGACTCCTTCATCATTGGGGTCAGGTGGATCCACTGGGATGCATCAGCTTCACCTGGTATTCAACATGATAAAGCTGACACCAGCTTTGGCAGACCCCATTCCTGGCTGTTGCCCAGACCCCCCTCCACACCCAGTCTTAGTGGGTCAGGAAGAGGGGTACAAGGTGGAAGTGATTCTGATTAGCCACCTGTTCCAGCATTGACCACAGTACAAGGTGAAGTGGAAAGGCTACAATATTGAGGACATCCCTTGGGAGCCACAGAAAAATGTTCATGCCCTCTGACTTGTCTGACATGCTCTGGGCTATACATAGTATATCTGCCACTGACTGGGCTGTATGCAGCTTCTTCTACCCTGCATGTCAAGATGCTGCATGCTAGAGGGGTGATATTAGTGGACCTACACTTTGTTCTACATCAACTTCCATTCTGCTCCACCCCTCTATGCCATCTTTGAGACCCCCAAGGCTTGCTCTAGACCTCCAGAGATCTCTGAAGGTCATTTCCTTTCTAGGCAACCTCCAAAACATCTTGCACTTCCTATTTGGGTGTTTCCAGAGATTAACATTAGCTCCAGTCCTCTGTACAGTTGTTCTCATGCCTCCACTGCCTGCTGATGCACTGCACCAGGCAGCAGGGGATCCTCATACTTGTTTTCTTTGGATTCTCCTCCACCAGGTGATGATGCTCTACAACCCCTTTCACATCTTGCACATTTGATTTGGGACCACAGCAGGTCTTGAGTGGTGCCTATGATAGTGTTGTTGCTTATGGAATCTCTGGAGTATGAGGGTGCAATGTGGAACTTCAATTATTGGGAGACATGGATCAAAGCTCTTTGCCTTGAATGTCATGCTAGGTATTGTAGTAAATGTTGAATGTGAGAAAGTTGATTTGATATAGAAGATTGGTCAGAATGTGTCACATTAGAAGATATTGAATTCACAGATACAAGCTCAAGTACATTACTGCTTAAGCCAGAATGTTAGCTGATGGAAATGAATGGAAACATATCTTGGGCCTTTATAATTCTATCTCCCACCAGATAGCAGACAGGATCCCAGTCATCAGGCTCTCCGAAATGTTTCCAGACCAAGCCCTTATCAAGTGTGGAATTTTGATGGAGTAGAACTCTGAGAATGCCGCAATAATTTTCGATATAGTTTAGGTTCTCTTCTTCGTATGTCTGAGTCGTTAGACCGAAATCGACCAGCACGACATGATCAACTTGAGTCATGGGATTGGTATAGAGAAGAATTTGTCCATCATGCCAGTCTTGTTGGCCGATGTCACCAACGTCAAGGATGCGGGCCGCATGACGACAACTTTCGATCTAGAATTGATGAACGAGTCAGGTTCGAAGACAATAAAGGAGTAACATCCACACCATTTTGATCTGTCTTTCGTGTTTCAATGCTGGTTCAATATTTGCTTTGACCTGCTGCCCTTCTATGTACTCCATGAGGAGCCCGTGGAGAACCGTTCCATCGGGCAACGTGAACTAACGATGGAAACAATAGATAGGTGATCTTACTAAGAGGTCGCATGAAATGAAACAATCCCATACCTGGTGGGCACCATAGAACCAAGGAACTACTGATCCTTGTACTGGTTGAAGTTTGTTGTATGCAAGAATCTCATTGGTGATCAAAGATTCCGTCGTGATAAGCGGTCTTAACCAGCAAGAGAAGTCCTCTTCTTTAACCTCCTTAACTTCCTCTTGAGTGTTTTCATGAAACACTTGAAACCGGTCGTCAAAGAGCTTCAGACATAAATTCGGAGATGAAGTCACCAGCCGGTTGTCAATGGAAATAATTTTACAACGGTACACAGTGCAGATACCACGTTCGGAACCCGCTGAGATGATGTCCTGGATTTCAACAAGGAAGAATTTACTACGGATAAAACGTTCCCTAAGTCTACTAGCTTGCAAAGGCGACGGGCGTTGTGTCTCGGTGATATGCTTGATTGTGTCCGGTGGGAGTTCAGGAATGTTGAATGGATAAAGAGGGCGAAGTGAAATAGAATCGAGCGCATTTGGAACAGCCTTAAGTACGTCTTTAGGCTTAGCAGCAAGCTTCGAGTATCTGCGCTGAATATGGTCATGCCAACGCAAGTATTGCAGCGCTCTTGCCTTATCTCTAAGCAACGTTGGGATATCAAAGTCAGAATGGCGGTGGTGGGTCGCAAGGACGTCATCGTCACTTGACATAGGCCCATCAGGATCTTGTGCTGGGCCTTCAGGAGGAAGAAATTCATAACCAGGATCGGGGCAACTAATCCAATATCCCCCACCAAGTGTTCCATGTATGCATGCCGCCGAAACAATTTGTAGAGCCAGAGAGAACTGCGTTGACACGACTCTCTTGAAGAAAGGTTGAGGATTGGTAGGTGAAGGAGGAAAGAACACGGCGATATCCCTAAAATCTGTCACGACGATGGCGAAAGGAGCTCTTGGCTCATACTCAAGAGCTCGAGAGAGAGCACACGTAACCGTTGGCGAAACATTGCCTTCAGGTTCAAACAGATTATTGGGCTATCAAAACATATGTCAAAAATTGTCTCCAGAGCTTAACGGGCATCCGTACCAATGCTAGGACCATGACTGAACCAGGCCAGCAAAAAAAATCCGATGAGAAGACTGCTCCGTACATGGCTGGACAGGCTTCATAATATTAAACATGAATGAAACATTGAAATGCCAACTCACATTCGTCTAGTTCGAAAGCATTGTATCTCAAGGGTTCTATTTTCGGATGACGTAACTGGTTGAAAACATCTGCTAATGGTCTGAGAAGAAGGTCTAGAAATTCGTTCGGTAGAAGACTGAGGGAGAAGTCAACAGAGAGAAAAATGAGTCACCATCAAGCCTCAAATTTGTGGAGTAGATACATGTACCACGTACTTCGATTTCCGAGCCACAGATTCATACATTGGCCAAACAATCTTTCGTTTCTGGATGACACGAAGATCCCGCTGAAGGCCGTTGAGATAAAAGGCCAGATTGTGCTTATCTTGTGAGGTCGTCCATTGTAAAGAAGACATATAAGGAACAAGTGCTGGTTGTGGCAAGGAATCGGTGCGCTGTGGCCAGAGGGGCGGTGGAGGACGAGGCCCAGAGAAGATTTGGCGAGGTTGTTTTAGTACCATAGAAGACATTCTGCAACGAAGGGATGGATTCCCGATTCGACCAATAAATTTCGTTCTCTTGAACAGGTGCATACCGGGAGTCGTCGAAGTTCGAAGTTATAACGTCACATGTCACAAAGTTGCTTTTGTGACGACCGTCATGGACTATGTGACTCGAGTCTGCGCCTGTCCCAGCATTCCTAGGCTAAAATACGTCCTGGCTCAACGCCAGCACAATCTGCTTCCCTGAACGCAGCTTGAGGACTTTAAAAAAAGGTTTCTTCTCTATGATACGGGTCAGGCCGTGTCTATGGCTGTCCACCGACACGTCACAGGTGTCGGTCGTTCAAGTGTTGGCCGTTACCCATTTTGGAACCAGGGCACAGGTGTTTTTTTGATTAAGCCCTCCACGGGACGGGACGGGCAGTAAAGTGTTCGTCAACGGGTTGCAATGGTCTGATGGGTATCCAAACAGTTGTTTTGCAGTTGTAATTGTTGCCTGCGATTGATAGCATGTCATCATCTACAAAAAGGACAGAACGATGATATACCACGGCAGGTGCCGAGTAGGTCAGGGGAGGTATATGTAGTATGATTGTGCCATGAGGGTGAATGGCATGTATTTATCTGACTGTTGTGTAGTAACGTGTATTTTTCTACAGTTCAGGCAGCGACCATGTAAGAAAATATCGTCAGGTTAAGCATCAGTAGATAGCCACCATGTGGGTTGACATGGCATTCAAGCTCATTCCCGAGCCACATAGGGGATAATCATTATTGGCATCTAATGTATATGTTTGCACCAAGAAACAGGCTCGAGTTATTCCCTCCTTCACTTGTCTATATGTTCTTATCTTCCTCAACCTTTCTCTGTGCTATTTCTTATGCTGACGTCGAACTCTGCACATGCACAGAGCATCATATTATGTGACTTTTCGCTATTTTCGCAATACTCAATTTCACACTGTTTGCTCATTTCTTTATGTTTCAATTTTGTTTCACATTTGTTTCAAATACATTGAAGCAACATCCAAGACTTTGCTCTGGTGATTATGTAATATGATGTTGAGCTCTGTACATGTGTGCAGTACAACATCATAGTATGTGCCTTTTTTCATGGTTCTACTTCAGTAAATTTTGCCAACCTGGCCGATGGAATCTGTGAGGTTCCACTGACCATGGGGGCTCAGGTCACTTGGTGAGCCCTTACTAGGCAGATACAATCCACTATGTGTACAACAGAGGCTCAAGACAATCTCTGGGCATGAAAAACCAAAAGACAGGGCTGAGGAAGTGACAAGACTGAGTCAAGAAGTGCTGGGGTACTCTGTGTAGGAGCTAGTGGGACAGGTTGCACAATGAGAGGAGGAGCTGTAAGGAGCATTGACTGACCAGGATATGGCATAGCTGGAGCAGGACATGGCACTGACAGTGGCAAATAAGCAGGCAGCCAAGGCCAGGGGCCTGCAGGCATGAGTGAAGCAGTTGGTGGCAAACAAGCAGGCAGCCAAAAACAAGGACCTAAAGGCACAAGTGAGGCAGTTAGAAGCAGAGGCCATGGAAGTGGGGCCTTAGAGGGAGCAGGTTCTATAAGGGCGACCTCCAGGAGCTGCAGCTCAATCACACAACTAGCAGAGGGAAATCCCAAGTTATATTAGGCACAATAATCAACAGTACAATGGTAACTAATCACATAGCAGAGGGAAATTCAAAGAGAATAAGTCTAAGGATTCCCACTGCTTGGTGCAGCGCATCAGCAGCAGTGGAGGTGTGAGAATAACTGAACAGGTGACCAAAGCTAACCTTAATCTTGGATACTGCTTGAACAGGGAGTGCAGGAAGTTCCAGGAGTTTCCTAAAAAGAAAATGACCTCTGGCAATCTCTGGGGGTTTAGAGCGAGCACCAGGGTCCCAGGGAGTGGTGTAGGAGGTGCAGGGAATGGTGTAGGAGGTGGGTGAGATGTGGTAAAGTGTCAAAAATGGAAGTTGACTAGAAGTCCTGTGACAGGTTCAGTGGTGAGAGGTGAGGATGGCTCAAGCAGTGAAGGAGTCAGCGGTTAGACACTAGGATTGAGCCTTGAAGGAGGTGGCATCCTATTGGAAGGGAATTTTGTGTGAGTGGTCCCAGAAGCTTGTCCAGCAGCTAACAAGTTGTTCTAGGTGGGTCTGAGAGCATTAGGTACTGTTGGATGGGGCATTGGCAGCTCATACATTCATTTAAGAAGGTCTTAGGTACATGCCCTTTGATATTCCTTTGGAGTTAAATCAAAGGGTTAGCCAGTTGAGCCTTCTGCTGACAGAGCAGTGATGGTGGAATGTCTTATTCTGGGGTCTTGGATGGAGGTGGCAGCCAATACAAGGGAGTTCCTTCCATTGCAGGAGGATCATGTAGTGACATTAGTGGCCTAGATGGAAATAGTGATGGTGGTCAAGGAGATAGGAATTGGTGGGAGTGGGGTGATGTGGAGTGATAAGGGAGCTGACTAGACCATCAAGATCCAGTGCTGGCCCCAATTTTGTCTTTTAGACAGAAGTGGAACAATGTTTTTTATTTTTTGAACATGGAGATATGTAAAAAAACATGTAGAGGGTTTTGGTGAGAGTTGAATCCCTGATAAATTCAAAGGCAGGGGTTACACCCACTGATGCTGTCTGTAAATACTAGTCTTAGGGATTCTAGAGCTTGGTGGGATACTGTTGGTGGAAGTCTCAAAGTTTGGCAGAGGTGCAAGCAAGGTTTTTCCAAGGTTTCCAGGTGTTGTTTGCAAGTCCATAACCTTTCCAACAAACCAGGTAGTGAGGGCAGCTGTGAGCAAGCAAGTTGTGAGTCAAGGATGTAGTTGATTTTGTAGTGGCATTCATCTTCAACTTCAATGAGTGAGGGTCAGCCTAGATAACTGTTCAAGGAAGAGATCCAGGGCATGCTCTTTGAAGAGGCAAACATAGAAAACCAAGTAAAGGCCTTTTAGGCCTGGAGGTAAGTGAAGCTCATAAGCATGAGTCAAGACCTTCCAGAGGACTTTGAAGGGGCCAAGTTGCTTGCAATTGAGCTTAATTGAGAGTCATGTTGTCTAAGAGGCTGTGCTTGGAGAAGATGTGCTTGAAGAAGAGTTTGGAAAACTCTGGAGCATTGTTGATGGTGCAGCAAGGGATGAAGATGGCTTGTTTGGTGAGGTGATAGGCAATGACAAGGATGGCATCAAAGCCTTCTAACTTAGGGAGTTTGACAATGTGTTCTATCAAGATTAAGGACCAGGGGTGGCAACCAAAAGGAAGAGGTTTGAGTAGGCCATAGGGGAAATGGTGGGGAATCTTGGCCTGGAGACATGATTTGCAAGCCTAGACATATCAGGTAACATCCTTCTTCATACCTGGCCAAAGGTAAGTCTGGGAGATGAGTTGGAGAGTCTTACAGATTCTGGGGTGGCCATGGAGCTTGTGGTCATGGGGCTGGTGGAGGATGTTGTGTTGAATTGTCTTGTAGTCCAGGGTGTAGATTTGTCTGTCCTGGAGTAAGAGTTGATCATCTGGGAACAGCATGAATGTACCTTCTTCATTCATAATCAGCATCACATGAAGATGTTTGGGTGGAATTAGTGGCAGAGAATGGGGGTGGAGGTGAAGGCCTCCTTGGGCAGAGTTGTTGACCGAAGGATATATGATGGTCAGCTGACTACATGATCACGTGTTCTTTGTACTTGAGTTTGCATACAATCCGGCATCCAGCCTTAGTTGTTCTCCACATTCTGGCAGACTCTGAGGCTGTGAGTAATCTTTGTTCATTCATTCTATTATACTTCTAACTAGATGTACATTATAGTCGTATCATTCGCTGTCGTTTAGGTACAAAATTATAGTTGTTCTCCACATTCTGGCAGACTCTGAGGCTTCGTATCATTCGCTGTCGTTTAGTGTTCGGATTTAGGCTTACAGGTTATGGGCATCCTTTTTTGAAAATTTTAGCCGTATCTGTTGCACTTGAGACAACTCTTCGCTTTTGCCCTTGCTAGTCATCGTGATCGATTCTGGCAATCATATTTTGTGTTTCTGATCTTGCGCATCTGTTGTGTCCACTGTGTCCTTACTCCCTTCGCTTGTCTGCACAATGTCAGACCCTTTTGCCTTACCCAATCCACTTGGTTGTCGGGTAAATCCCTATCCTGGTTCATCAATGCCTGGAGCTACCAAAACGGTTACTACCAGCCAGTCTGCACCCTTTATTCGTGATTTTCCTCCTCATATTCCCCCTTCCTTGTCTTCTACGTTGGTTCCCACCACATATACCCATTGTTCCAAACCTTTTGCCCCTATTCGTAGTCATTTACCTCCGTTTCCTGTTTCTTTTCCTCCACCTTTGTTTCACACTCCTGCTACACCTTTGATTCGTTCTTTTCCTCCTCATGTTCTGGCACCTCTTCATCATCATCATATTAATCATCTTCCTCCTCCTTCACACACTCCACCTTCTCCTGCACCAGTCCATCCTCTGTATTCTCGTCCTCCTTCTGTTTTTCTCACCCCTGAGACTGGCATGTGCCCCCTTCCTAGTATTCCTCCTGATCATCTTGTCTCCGACCTGTCACGACCCGCTACCGACCCCCGGGACCCAGCCCCGGCCCTGGGACTCCAGCACTCCCAAAACCACCCCCACAACCGCCCTGGGCCTGGACCGCTACCTGGCCAACTCCCCCGGCCATCACCGGCCATCACCGCCCGTCAACGCCACAGCCACCACGACTCGCAGCACCCCCCGGCCATCACCGCCGTGACCGCCACATCAGCACCAGGTCTCGGCTATCACATCAATCAGCGCTGGCACCACCCATCACCCCTGACCCACGCCGAGACCCCCCATCACGCATCATGATTGCGCATCACTGCCGCCGACCTCTGCACGCCACACCCTGCTCCCGCTCCCTCCTCACAGCACCACCACCGCGTGTCTCTGCGCTTCCAGTACAAGACCTCCACGCTGCACGACATGTCTTAGCCTCACCCCGTCCCACGTGGCCCCCGGGTCTCATCCCAAGCCCCGGCGCTGCGACCCGCTGCTGGAACCCGGGCCTGACCCCCGGGCCATACGTACTACGTAGTATATAAGGCGCAGAGTAGTAAGTAGGTACTCTAGTCTTGATATTACCGTAACCCCAT
>JAGGAQ010000393.1:0-18472 GCA_017657225.1 Termitomyces sp. T69sscA | reverse complement strand
TTTTGAAAACTAGAATGTGAAAACAAAAAAAAAAACAGGCTCACGAGAAAAAAAAAAAGAAACAAAAAAAAAAAAAAAAAAAAAAAAAAAAAAAAAAAAAAAAAAAAAACAAAAAAAACAAAGGCGAACCCAAATTATAAGTTAACTTTGAGCATCAACCACAATGTCACTGTCTCTTCTCTGTTCCCTTCTCCGTCTTCGAGAGTCATTGGGACATTAGGGACCGGTTCAAATGGTTCATGATTGGGCCAAGTCTTGACATTTCGCTTGACCTTCCATTGTAATCCAGAAGCCTGAAGCGTTTGCTACTTGATAGCGTATCAACCTTGTCGTAGCGGCGACAAGCGCCAGTCCCGTCTGTTGACCCGAATGGGTCTTTTTCTCAATGCTTCTCTTGAGTCACGTGCTTGCGAATTTCCCTCGCGCTTTGAGCTTGCTTCCAGCCTCACGTCAGAGACGAAAAACGTGAACATGAGGCTGTAAGTCCACCTTGTTTTCATTATTTGTATTCAACGGGATTCCTTATGATTTGCATAGCACTCATTATGGCTCCTTTTCGTCTCTGACGTGCACCTGAGGCTCACTCATTATTTCTCTGTGTGCTTGTCATAGGTCAATTGTCTCAGGTCCATCACCGACAGAGGTCAACTACTAGTCTAAGAGGAGTCCCAAAGATGAGCAAATAAACGGATCGATGTCATTTTTCTTCAACCTACACTACTTTGGTATCACTGTGCTTGAAATGCTCGAGCTGCTCCCAATTCGTCTCATGTTGTCACTGGTTTGGATCACCAACGAAACAAGTCTGACTAGAAACTGATATTAAATTTTCTCCTTGTTTCTTCAAATCTGGCTGGTTGTTTGGAAGGAGCTGGTAGGAATATTATATCTTACGTTCGACATTTACAACTCCATGCTATTATATCGAGGTGCGTCGTCTCAATTTGACCTCCCGATTTTTCTTTGAGTCCGCATTGTGACCCTTCATCTGGACTTGGAGCTTCGAGCCTTAGCATTACTTCATGCTTCAACTTATTCCCGCTCTGAATTTGTCTCCAGTGTGACTACTGTGTCCTCATCATATCAGTCATAATCATCGATAGGAAAAAGATACAAATTACTACTCTCCCTATTTCACAAGGCTTCTGAACATCGATTTCACTAGTATACACTTCGCCTCACTTCAATCCCTCGAGTAAACAAGATACTCCAGCTTGTCCTTTTCTCATCATTTCCTTTCCCCCCCTCGCACTGTGTTGCGTGTGAACTCAATGTCCTTGGTTCTGACTTCCGTGACTGGCACTTTTCACTGTTACAACTCGATCACGATAATGGCTATCTGCCATCTTATATTTCAAAGACTCACTGTCATGAGGAGTACGTCTTCAGCTCAAATTTGCTCTGATCTTCATGTAAATCTACTGGGCGCATCACCACCAAAGCGTGCCTTTTTTTTTCTCTTTTGTCACATGCGGTGTTTCTCCTTAGTTTTCCCTTGCGTATTAAATCTTGATGGCCCTCTTTTCGAGTGATCAATCCATGCTCCATGTGCATGCTCCATGTTATATCCTGCAAGTTCCGTTCTGTGGGCGCTGCACACGATCAAACTTGTTGGACACATATGGACATTACGTCGAAATTCCACGCACCCTGATGATCACTCGGGGTGCGCCGGTGTTCGTCGCTTCGTTTGACTATATATAGAGCCTGATTCATCTACTGTTCCCCCATCAGTTTTCGAGCTGTCGTAATCGATTCCGGCTCAAGTTATTGTGTACCAGGTATTCTTCAGTATCAATGTACGACTATCGAAGCTCAGAATTTTGGTAGCATGACCGAATCAGTCACTGACGTGCCCGCTCAAGAAGGGACGCTTGAGTGGCAGTTTTGCGAAAAGGATGGGCAATTATTCAAGTGCCATACATATTATAAAGTCTTTGGAGATCTCAAGGCTGGTACTCCTCTCGTCGTACTTCATGGAGGTCCAGGGTTATGCCACAATTATCTCATGCCATTCTCCGATCTTGCTTCCAGAGGCCCGGGCATCCCGGTCATCCTATATGACCAGCTGGGTAATGGGCGCTCTACCCATTTGAAGAAAATGCCCGAAGGTTTTTCCAGAGACGAGTTGATTGATCTTTTTATTGACGAGCTCGTCAACCTTCTTGAAAACCTGGAGATAAAGGACTCTTTCAGTCTCGCTGGCCACTCTTGGGGCGGTATCCTCGCAAGTGAATTCGAGGTCCGCAGAAAGCCCACTGGCCTAAAGCGTCTTATCCTGACAAACTCTTTGGCATCAGTGGACCTCTGGTTTCAGTCAAACCTTCAGCTTTTGCAGGCATTTCCATCCTCGGTTCAGGAGGGCATTATTGCAGGAATGACGAACCCTCCCCAATTCTTTGCTGCCCTCCAGGAATTTCACGCTGTCCACGGTTGTACAATCAAACCGTTCCCTCCAGACTATATCTACACCTTGGAACAGGTATTCGGCCCTGACGGAAACCCTACTGTTGCGGCTGCAGGGTGAGCCCCAGAGGAAGGCGTTGTGATTGAGATATGCTCATCTGATGCATAGGATTCTGCAAAAGAAAGCTGAGGGTCAAGAAGGCTGGTCGATTATCGATAAACTTTTTCAAATCCGTGTTCCCACTTTCGTCATCAACGGCCGGAAGGACATCTCGCAGGATTTCGTAGTAAGACCCTTTTTTGACAGGATTCAGAAGGTCAAATGGGTTACGTTTGAAAATTCCAGTCATGCGCCATTCTACGAAGAACGGGTCAAGTACATGTCCCTGGTTGCAGACTTCTTGCATTATCATGATGACTGATCAGTTCTGATTTATGTATATCATGTCAATTAAGCATTGAAGTTGAAGATCTGTACTACATTATATGGGGTCCTTATCCATACCATGCGGAACACATGTGATAGACTCGTAAGTCCGGGGTATTGATTTTAAAAGAGGCGAAGATATACTCGGAACGGAATTCAAAGAATCAGTTTTCTTTGGGCATTGGAGAAGGCTACAAAGCTTGTCAGTAGAAAGCGGCGGAACGTCTGGCGGTAGCGCACCTTGTATTCATGGCAGAAACCACCATACGCTTTGCGCAATTCTTTCTCCGACAGTACTCGTGGCAAACTCCGTCGCACATTTTCCGCGAAACTATTGCCTTAAAAGAAAGCAGATATCATAAGACAAAGAACACAGCCAAAATAGATTTACTTGCCTCAACTATGTCTAGAGGCTCACTCAGTTAGATCGAGGACTCGTGACGGGACAAAGCTAGACTTGCCTTGCAAAGAAAGCATTCCGATAGCACCTCCAGCTCGACCAGGAGTGTTGCTAATTAATAGGACAGGGGAGAGGGTGGCCTGGCTTGAAGAGATTGAACGAAAGGTTGAGTTTGACTCATGCTAGAAGCAACAGAAATAGATTTACAAATGGTCCAGTGCCTGTAAACAATTTATGGTGGGGTGCACCTCTGGCAAAGCGGAGAGCTCGAAGCTCGAAACCGAAAGGGCTTGTGCCGGGTCGTAAGCCAAAAGCTGCGCGATATCAGCCATTGTAGTTCAGACGTCGAAAGAAGACTCTGCCTTGTCCTTGACCGAAAGGAGGCCAATGAACGCAGTTGGGTCGTCTGAAGCATGGATAGGAAAATAGGTCTGACCACTTAGAAGACTAAATCTGTGATGAGTCAATGGAAGACAAAGTTGTAAGTACACGACATACAGGAGGTCCATTTTTGCTTGATCCAGGACGCAATCCGGACCCAACGTTACGACATCCTGTTATTCCGCCGATTCAGTCCGGACTCGGGAAGACCAGGAAATACTGACCGTCATCGGGGTCATAGCGGACTCAACTTTGCTCATGTTGAGCTCCAATACACCGTGGATAATAGCTATCTCATTATCGCGAAGAGGCTCTTCACCTGTGCGATGAAACTGAAGAAAGGACTTCAGCTGTTCTTTCTTGTATGTGCTATGTTCCTTCCCTCGCAGTGCCCAATCAAGGATTCTGGCTATTGGGTATGCGATAGGCGCTGTTATAAACCGGAAAGTTACGTTTGACAATACCTGACTTGTGAAGATGGTGCAGCACTAACCAAACATCCACATAAGGGTGGAGATGAATGGCGCGCATTTGGCACCGATAGCGAGTCCATAACGAACGCAAACTGCTTGCGGAATAATTCTGATTTGACCGGCCGATGTGAATACATCTTGAAAAGAAATGATGATATACGTACTCTCTAAAGATGACAAACAATAGGAATTGATACAACGTATTGTAAGGTTTCGAACAAAGACGTACCCAAAAATGACTATTTTGACGTTCAATGAAACTCAACCGAGGCACAGAGAAAGCTCACCGATAGTCAATGTAGAAACCACTATTGCCGATCTCCCTCCACCAGTCTATAAAATTGAATGAAGTAGATGATGTGGTATGGTTGACTGAGGCTTACTATGCCGTCCAGAAAGATCGGCAAACTTTCATTGACAACCTGAGTGACAGTGGGTTCAACCTTGGTTCAACCACATTCAGCAATTTAGGTCAACTCTTACTTACCACATTACACAGAAGCAGGACCTTGATTGGAGGACAGTTAGACAAAGGTGACCGCCGTTACTTCAATAACTTACCACGAGAATCCAATGACGTCCCCGTGAAACTAGCTTCAAAACTATAGTACATCGCCTCAGAGTCGAGTCAAGCGAAGAAAGAAGAAACCTCACACCTTTCTCCGCATTCTCTTTCTCCGTCGAATCTGAGGACGAATTGGCCAAGACACGCAGATGAAGTTCGTCTAGTCCCATAAGTCCAAGGGTCAGTCTATATGCCGATGATCATTTCTGAGCAAGAAGCCATAGTCACGTCACATACCCAGCAAATACACCTCCAGCCAGAACCAACGTAGCGCTGATTGTCAACCCATACCAAAATGCATATAGTTTCGAGCCCGGTTCTGGCATAACTTGTTGCTCAGCCGTCGTGTACACAAAGGCAGCTCCTCCCAGGATCATGATGAGAACAGAAGACACCTTTTGGAAGCTGTGAAAGGCAAGAATACTAATTGCTTGAAAGCTGATGTATGCGTCAGGCTCCTAGGGAGATGAATTTCACGGAGAGTTATTCATCTTTTGAAGACTAGGAAAGATTTTAACCTTCTGATACTTTCCAGGAAGAAGCGGATCATCTGACATACGTGGTGCTGCTAGAGAACTTGACATTATCAGTTGTGTCATGTTCTGAGTCGATAGATTCTCTTGGCCTTGAGTTATATTCGCTATTGGGAAGAGCCGAAACTGGTTGGCGAAAAAATGATCGGTAAGGCCTGAGGAGCAGTGAACAAAGTAGTAATGTTTCACAGGTCAAAGACCTTCTGGTCATCCCTGTGATATGACATTATCGTCCGAGTCGGGTTTATTGTCGGACTGGCCATAGAGTCAGAATGAAGGAACTGTAAATCTGAACGTTGACCGATCGGAGGCTTTAACAACCGCGCCTTTAATCGTTACCTCAATATACAGTTGGCCACAATCCCACTGGGCCCAGGCTTGTAGTCCGTGTGTCATTCGTGCCTGTATTCAACTTGACCGAAACTTGACGGGCACTTGAATCAGAATCTCTGAACGGTGATTCGTCATCGTCCGGCGAAATTGACGCTAGGAATGGAACGATTCCACAAGCCAGGGTTTGATTATCTATCTGCTTGAAATTTTTAGCCGTTGAGTCGGCGGCCATCCACCGTGGTTCATCTTTCAAAGAACTCTGAGGTTAAGTTGCATAACCTGATCTTCAAATTCCGCATTGCTCGGTGTGATGCGGAGTTGTCGCCGAAAGGGCCAGAATAAGGAGCGAACCGTGGATTAGGAAAACCTAGAAGTAGACAAGACTCAGAATCTCTGCTGTACAATTGTACAAGAATGGGTTTTGGCACCTGCCACTGGAAGGACACTCACACCGATCGGCTCGGTCTGACAAGAACCTCGATCATCTGTTCTTATCTATCTCTTACTTATCTTTTGTTCTTTGAGGATTTTCTGGGAAATCGTTACTTAAGTTGAGCTAAATGGTTGCTTCCGGTAGAATATCTTGATGGCATCTGCCACCATTGTCTCTATGTCCGCCTAACTGTTCCATTCCTATCCCTCCATTCATCTACATGCTCTATCGAATTCGGACTAGGACTTGATTTTTACTCATATTGCAATAGCACGGGAATCGTTGGCAGGTACGCCCTCTAAAGCGCTCCATCCATGTAGCCCTGTATCGATCTGCCAATCACCATAGTCCAGGCAGGGATGTACAAACCTTTTTTCGAACGCCTCATTTGACTGGTTAGTCAAATCTCGTGGAAATAGAAATCATGATCATTGAACAGATGCACATTAGGGGTGTACAGCGTCTGGCCTACGACATAGATACGGTACATTGTCGTCGTGATTTGAGGGGCATTGCGGGGAATGGTACGATACATGATTGAGGATCACAACGGACTCACAGTACGAGTATGGTGACTTTAAAGACATAGGATGAGGCTAGCATCACCGGTGCAAAACCAATTGAATTTAGACAATAGGTAGCGTGCGAGGTATGCAGCCCATATTGCCCATATTTAAGCGCCACCCCTCCAGGGTCTGGGAAGCGTTGATGCTGTGCTCGGATATCGGCCCGATCGGACCGTCCGTAGGAGCTGTGGATACATAGTTGTACTATCAATTAGCAAGTATACATCGTAAGAAGTCTGATCATGAAAGTAAGTTAAGCTTCGTCATTGCCCTTCATGCGGTTGCCGCATTATCTTTTAGGATCAACTCTCATCTTACCTCATGGATCAGCCGGGAGCTGATTAGATTTCCTCCGGTCATGCACCTACCTTACGAAAAACCGTCCGTATACGCTCCGACATCCCTACCCTTCTAAACTTCCTTTTCAGATTCTAGGAAACAGGCAACAATGATGGCTTTGTGCATCATAAGTGATCACATGGCCTAGTTGAAGGGCGGGCGCTTGGACGTGCGAAGGAGTTAGAAATTTGGAAAGAGTTTGGGTTTCACTGGAAGAATTTGCACTACTGGTGGAAGGCGGTGATATACTAGAAGCAGATCCAGGCCGACAAGTTCCTCCTAATAACTGCAACTCAAAGCTGATTCTCATAAATCAGTAGCGCGCTGAACCATAGTCAGCAGCTGCTCCCAAACCTTTACGAACAGCCCATCTGAGATGGAAGATCCAACTCTTTTTCCAGATTTGATCGCGAGATGAAGCCCTTTGCTTCGACGCTTGGTGTTCAACGAGTCTGCGATACTCTGATAGATCCTCATCTTTTCTCGAGCGATGGGTTGATGTTAAACAAGTTACTTTGCATAGAAGTAGAGATGTAATCAACCAGTTAATCCCTCAACTATCTGTAGAGTAAAAGGTGGTGGAGGGCAATGAGCGCAGGGTCGAGGTTGTGATTAAGCGCCAACGACGAGCAGTGCTTTCCAAATTGGGAAGGACTTTCTAACCGCCATCAGACACGTCAATCCTGAATTTCTTCAAACTCTACTCCCATCTTTCAATCCCTTAGTATCCTTTTATCAGGTTACACGACATATTCTAGCGTGAAAGCGCACAAACTTCTATGTCTGGCCATGTGAGAGCACGAAGGCCGGCCTCACCACCTCCAGGGGTCGCTCACGCAGCGCCGGTAGCTTCTCAGCGATTTCCGCATCCTCGAGACGACCATCTAGATGCAGATGCACGGAGGGCGGCGGCATCGAAGGGACTTTCACCAGGGAAAAACAAACAATACCCGTCAGGTGGGTTGAGTGTGACGGAGAGCGAAGTGAAGCTGTTGTTCGTACTCGTCCTCGTGGCAGCGGGTGTGCGGTTATTTCGACTTTCAAAGCCGAACAGTGTTGTGTGAGTCTATAGACAGCTCTTTCTAGTCGTTATCTGACACAAGGTAGCTTTGATGAGGTCCACTTTGGTAAATTTGCCTCCAAGTACATCAAGACGCAGTATTTTGTCGACGTGCATCCACCATTAGCAAAATTATTGATTACGCTGGCGGCATTCGTCTTTGGATACGATGGGCAATTTGACTTTAAGGAAATTGGAAAGTAAGTGCAGAGTTCTGATCTCCAACGCTAGCTGATAGGTACAGAATATATGAGCGTGTCCCGTATGTAGCAATGCGTATGGTTCCCGCGACGCTGGGCGTTGCGACGATTCCTCTGTCTTATCTTACCCTGCGTGCACTGGACTGCCGGGCTACCACCGCTCTTTTGGTTTCTCTCTTCATCACTTTCGAAAACGGCCTCGTCACTCAGTCGCGTCTCATCCTCCTCGACTCCCCTCTCATTTTCTTCACGGCACTCACTATTTTCTTCTGGATTGGTTTTTGCAACGAAGACAAACACAAGCCCTTCACTTCTTCCTGGTGGACGTGGCTCACGCTTACTGGATTATCTCTCGGCGCAGTCGTGAGCTGCAAGTGGGTTGGTCTCTTTACAATTGCCACCGTGGGCATGAGCACGATATCACAGTTATGGACCCTCCTTGGCGATCTCCGCGTGCCACCGAGGCTATTCGTTCGGCACTTCGTGGCGCGGGCCATGTGTCTTATTGTGATTCCGGTGGTGTTCTACATGGCGATGTTCCAAATCCACTTCCTCATTCTCGAGAACTCGGGAGACGGTGATGGATTCATGAGCTCCGAGTTCCAACACACGCTTGGTGGCAGGGGAATGGCAGACACATATGCTGATGTCGGTGTTGGTTCACTGGTGACGATCCGCCACCTCAACACTCAGGGAGGGTACCTTCACTCGCACGTCCACACTTACCCTGGCGGGAGTAAACGTTCGTGCTGCCTTGCTGCCTGATGTTAACTACTGAAATCAATTTCTTTCGACAGAACAACAAGTCACTCTTTACCCCCACCGCGATGCAAACAACGACTGGCGTATCTTCAACGCTTCAGACCAATCGGACACATATGACTGGTCCTCTGAATTCCTCTCAGACATCACCCACGGTACACGCATTAAGCTACAGCACACCGCGACCGAAAAGCACCTCCACTCACATGAAATTCGCCCGCCTGTCTCTGACGTTGATTTTCAAAACGAGGTTTCAGCCTATGGAATGCCTGGTTTCTCGGGTGACGCGAATGACGACTGGTATCTTGAGATTGAGCGTGGCGACAAGCGTGACAGCGAATCGACAAAGCGTCTCCGCACTCTTCGGACTGTCTTCAGGCTCAGGCATGCGCTCACCGGATGTTATCTCTTCTCGCACAAAGTCAAGCTTCCCGAATGGGGGTTTGAGCAACAGGAGGTGACGTGCAATAAGAACGCTGTGAAGGCTAACTCGCTGTGGTACATCGAGACTGCCCAGCACCCTGCTTGTGAGTTTCACTTCCCCACCACCGTATCCGGACTCCGTTCATGTGCATTATAGTGCCTCCGGATGCTCCAAAAGTCAACTACAAGCTTCCCGGATTCTTTGGAAAGTTTTTCGAGTTACAGCAAGTTATGTGGACGACCAACGCGGGATTGACGGATCGTCACACATATGACTCTCGTCCCGACGCATGGCCCCGCCTTCTTCGTGGAATCGTTAGTCTTGTTTCACCCTCTGTCTATTCAGCATCTAACAACAAGCTGCAGAACTTTTGGGTCAAGGATCACCGCCAGATCTACCTCATTGGCAATCCCCTAGTGTGGTGGCTGAGCACCGCCGCTGTCGTTGCATATGCTGTGGTGCGCGGCTCCCTCATTCTTCGTGCCCAGCGCGGCTACCGTGACTTTGACAACAGTAAATCTCCCTGAATCCATTCAACTTTTTTCTTTATTAACGCCAGTCTCCAGGCAAAATCGTCAAATACGACTCCCTATGTGGGTTCTTGTTCATTGGCTGGTTCCTGCATTACTTCCCCTTCTTCATCATGGGTCGCCAACTCTTCCTGCACCACTACTTCCCTGCGTTGTACTTTGCCATTCTGCTGAGTGGAGCTGTGTTCGACCTCTTGACGTCGACCTTGCGCCCGAAGTTCCGCCTGCAAATCGCAGCGGTGTTCATCGTGCTCGCTATATGGCAGTTCTCGCGCTTCAGTTCGCTTGCATACGGCACACCCTGGACGAAGAGCAAGTGCCTTGACGCCAAGGTACTCAAGACCTGGGACTTCTCTTGGTGAGCTCGCTCTTTCTCTAATTGTGTTATGCGTACAGCCTCTGAAGGTGTCCTTTTTTGCCTCTCGGGTTTAGTAATGACTTCCTTGAAGAGGTACGTCCTGGATCCTGCCAGAAAACCAACTTGGCGCTGACACTGACGTATATCGTAGTATTCGCAATACGGCCATATCGCAGCGACGCCTGCCAACTCGCATATCCCCGTCGCGCATACGACAGTCGGCGGCGAGGCGGACGGACGCCCGGCGATTGTCATACCACACGGCAAAGACGTCGACAACGACAAACCGCTCAACGCCGACGCGCACCTCGCGCAAGCCAACGCCGACGCAGCGCGGCAGGACGGCGCGGGCGCTGACGCGGAGACTACAGGCGTTCGCGGGGAGAACGTACCTGAGCCTGGGCGGAACGTGTTTGACCGTCCGGATGCGGGTGGGGATGGGAAGAGTGTGGCTGGGGAGCATGGTGTGCAGGAGGCGCTGCCCACTACTACGACGACGGCGACGAAGGAGGTGGTTGTGGTTGCTGGTGGCGGAGGCGATCTTGGCGTTGGTGGTGGTGTTGCTGCGCCTGTTGTTGGTGGGACGAGTGCCGAGAGGACCGAGAGGAAAGAGGGAGTGGATAGAGAGGTCGAGGAGGAGAAAGGGATAGAGAAGGAGGAGATCACGGTGCAGGAAAAGCCTGTTGATGTTAGGCCGCTCGGAGAGGCGGAGCAAGAGGTCAATGTAGCTGCTGAGGGGTTCCACCCTGGAGAGATGCGGCGATGACGGCGTTGGTAGAAACGACGTCTAGTTAGTTATTTGGACTGGCCTTCTGGATTTGTGTCTTCTTATTTTTATGTAGTGCACAGAAGCTCCATATTTATAGGCAGTATTTCACAAGACTTACTCAGTCGGAATGCGTGAGGTATTATTATCAAAATAAACTCTCATTTACAAAAAAGATGTCATCATCATCTAAGAAGAAGCAGCAAAGGCCTTGCCCTTCTCAATGTTCTTCTGCAACTCGGGCAGGCAAGCTTCGAGGAGCTGCTGCTCTGCGGGCGTGAGTTCGCCAATGGGGTGGATCTTCTCAACACCGTTAACCTGCAATTTCAATGCACATTTAGAGAAGGATACTTGGATCTCTTGAAAGGAGAACGTACGCCGAGCTCAACGTTGGACGCGAAGAAGTCGACACCCTTGTCGGCGAAGAGGGGGCTCTTGACGAAAGTGGGGGTGATGACACCCTTCTCGCCGTTCAGACCGCGGAGGAGGGCGTTGGTGAACTTGGCACCAGCGTACGCCATGGAAAGAGTCGCACTGCCGGCACCGTCTTTGGCCTTGACGACCTCGTCACCGCCGTACTGGATGCGGTGCACGAGCTTGGCATAAGCCTCACCGGAGACGGGCTTGCCGTGGGGGTTCTGGGAGAGGAGGGGAACGATGGTGGGGCCGCTGTGGCCACCGATGACGGTAACGGCGGTCTCGGAGGTCTTGGCACCGGAGACACCGGCGAGGAAGCGGGTGGCGCGGACGACGTCGAGGGTGGTGACACCGAAGAGGCGGGCGGGGTTGAAGACGCCGGCTTTCTCGAGGGTGGCGGCAACGATGGGGACGGTGGAGTTGACGGGGTTGGAGATGACGAGGATGTGGGCGTCGGGTGAGACGCGGCCGACGGCAGCAGCGAGGTCGCGAACGATGGAGGCGTTGGTCTAAGATTTTAATAGAACATTATTTTTGGTATATAAATGGGGGATGGACGTACGTTGAAAAGATCGTCACGGGTCATCTAGAATAACGTGAATAAGGGTTAAACTTGCCATACTTGCAAAGGATACTCACACCAGGCTAAAGGAACATGGATTTAGTCCAGAGGCTATCAATAGATAGAGTGAAAAAGCTGACCTTGCGGGGGACACCAGCAGGGATGACAACGACCTTGGTGCCCTCGAGGGCTTGGTCGAGCTGGTCAGCAGCGTAGCCATTGACCTTGAAAGCGTTGTCACTCAGCAACTTGTCCAGGAAACAAGACCTTGAACGACTCACCTCGCTGGAAGTGTCAACGTGGCTAACGTCGGCAGCGACACCAGGCGCGCCACGGATATCGTAGAGGCTCAGAGAGGTCACCAGAGGGTCGTTCTTGAGCAGAAGAGAGAGAGGCTGTCCGATTCCTCCGCCGGCACCGAGGACGGTGACCTTGAAGCTGCGGGAGGCCGACGAGGAGAACAAACGGGAAGAGGGTTGCGCAAGGGCACGGACAGCAGAGCGGGCGAACATCCTTTTGATTTTTTGGTGGTGAGAGGTGAAGAGAAAAACTTGCTTCCGCGCTGCTTAACTCTTTCCGTCCGAGTCCGACCCGACGTGGCCCGTCACGTGGCATCGTGCCGGTCGGTTCCCGGTAGACAGCCGCGTGTTTTTCCCAGTTTTCCCTCCCTCATGGCGACAGACTTCTGGGCGAGTTCGCATCAGTGAGATAAAGAAGCGCCTCGTTTCGATTCAACTCATGGGTGTTTGGCCGTCAGTAAACGGTGGTTAGTTGACCGCGCAACACTGAAGGAAGCCCGGCAAGAAGACCTGCAGTACGTCGATGACCCCGATCAACTTGATTTTCTCGCAATTTACTTTGGTAACGGTGAGTTGGAATGTCGCGACTTCTTAAATAAAATTTTATAAGCATGCCTTGCCTCGGGAAACCTCACTTGAACGTCATACTGCTGTGATTTTACCCAGAAACTAACCAGTTCTCAGCCATATCAAAACTCGGGAAGAAACTTGGATTGAGGCAACGAGCCATTGCAACTGCCTCTGTGTTCTTTCGACGATTCTATCTGAAGAATGCGTACTGTGAAACAGATCCTTTCATGGTGATCGCAGCCTGTTGTTATGTCGCTGCAAAAGCAGAAGAGTCGCCGGTTCATATTAAGAACGTCGTCACAGAATCAAGATTATTGTTCAGTCGTAAGTTTTTCTCTGCAGCTCCAGGTCCTGGGCAAGTAAGAGTATGAATCAATAAACGTACCCGTACAGAGGATACTTACAACGCCAAATACTTCCCATCCGACCATACCAAATTAGCGGAAATGGAATTCTACCTGGTCGACGACCTTGAATGCGACCTGGTGGTCTTCCATCCCTACCGCACCCTCCTCACGCTCTGCCGGAAGGAGACAGCAGAGTCCGCGTCCCTTTTCGGCTCCGAGGAGGGCGAAGCAGGCGAGGTAGGCACGGGTATTGGGGCTGACGAGGGCCCACGATACTGGGGGACTGGAGAGGGGCAGCTTGAGCTCACAGAAAACGCACTACAAACCGCCTGGTATTTCTCCCTTCCTCCCTCCCCCCGAGCCGCACAACTGACCTTACAAATACAAAAGGTTCATCATAAACGACACGTACCGCTCCGACCTATGCCTCCTCCACCCGCCGCACATCATCGCCATTGCCGCGCTGTACCTGACGTGCGTCATCCACAGCCCCGCAGACAACACCCCAAGCTCACTCTCCCTCCCCGCCGCACCCACACCTGCAACGCCGCAGCCACAACTCCGGCGCTCATCGCGACAGCACCCGCCGATACCGACGCCCACAGCCACGCATCCTGAAAACGACAAAAAACCTTACGACCCGGTCTCCTTTTTTGCTGATCTAAACGTGTCCCTACCGCTTGTCGCGACCGTCGCGCAGGAGATCGTGTCGCTCTACACGCTTTGGGAGCGGTACAAGGAGAACGGTGCACCGGATGGCGGGAAAGTGCCTGGGCAGTCGCCGGTGTCCGCAGTCCACAGCGGCTCTGCGAGCGGAAGTGGGAGCGGCGTCGTCAGCCCGGCGAAGCGGTCGATTGCGGGGAGCCGTGTTGGCACGCCGATGGAGGCGGACTTGGGAGAGGCGGGGGCGGGGGGGTATGGTGAGGAGGGGTATGTGACGCCAAGGGTGCTGTCAAGGTTGGTGTGGAGGATGAGAGAGGCGAGGTTGGTGGAGGTGGCGCAGCCTATGGGCGGTGGCGGGAGGGTGCAGGCTGTCAATAAGATGCTGGAGAGGGCGCAGGCGGCGGGGTGAATTGATCTTGGGGGTTGGGAAATTGGGAGAGAGTTTCTTCAGTCGCTTGTGACGTGATAGATTTTTCTCGCTTTGATTTGGTTGTTTCCAAGACGCTCTGTGGCCTCACCCTATGTCAAGTATCTAACGAGGTGTATGTATAGATATCAAATAGCGGTACATGTACTCTGATAACTTGGTCTCGCGATTACACACTCGACCATGACAAAACCTTGGCGGAAATAGCTCCATCAAACCAACGTTAAATCAAAATGTAATAGTAAGTAGCGAGAAAGAAAAAAAATAAACGAACTAACAAGAACGTACATAGAACTCGTCTATCTGTCTCAACTTCAATCCTTCAACAAGTAGCAGAAACATACTCAAGTAAGACGACCAATAGCCCACTTTCCATCCCTCCTCACAGCCTCACCAATCGCTCCACTATCGGCAGCTGTGAAAATAACAGAGACGACGTTGTGAACCGAGTCGATCGACGCCGACAAACTGTGCATCGCAGGCAAGACTTTAATCCCTAGATTCGTGAGACACTCAGCACAGCTGGATCCGCCGCGAAAACCCTGATCATAGGCCCAATAGTAGTGACTGAGCACCATATCGCGGGAGAGGAAGAAAACGTGGATCTGTAGAGTCAATTCAATGTTCGTCAGGCCCAATCGTGTATGTGTGTATTAACGCAGGGTAAAAGAAATGGGATACTTTCCTCCTCCCATGTATTGGTACCGAGGACGGCGGCGGTAATCGGCGTGCCAGGGAGCACCTCTTCGGACGGAGCGATGAGTTGCGTAGGAGCGGATATGCGCCCGCCAACGTCGAAGGGCCCGCTGACTAGAATCTGTAAGATGTCCCCAAAGTTAGGATGGTAGTAGATGCGCGTATCCCCGTTGCCACTGGGGTTCTGGATCATGGATATGCCACCCTGCTGCGGTGGAATGGCCGACTCTGCCGCGACTAGAACACCAAGGAACATGACCTGCGGCTTGGATTTAGTCTCGGTCTTTTTGATCGTGTGTGTGAAGCACGTACAAGGAGAGATTTTGAAAGCATTGTAGTGCACGAGGGTTCGAGATGGTCGAATTGCTCACTGGCAGGCTGTCACAGTAGCCTTTTATTCACCAGCATTTATGTGTAGTCCATTAAGTTGTCTGCATTGTCATCCTGGAAAGTACAAGTGTCGAAGCCTGTCAGATTTAAGTCACTAGAGCGCGACTAGTGGCTGCATATTGGGCGTTGCAGGTTTAACTTTCTTTGACAGAGACTTGGAATGGACAGAAGGGCAGTGAGGAATCTCAGAGCCTAGAAAAATTGAGCATTATTGAGTTGGATCATTCACGGCCGCTAATCTGAGGCGCTATACCATATGATAAATGAATTATAGATACGTCAATAGAAATGATGTTTGTCGGACCGTGACCATAATAACTCAGAAACAATACAAAGCAAGAGTCTATCCCAGATGATAGAGAACGACTGTATTCATACCTAAGAAACAATACGACTACATGATGATTTATCAGACACATTGACAATAACGATAGACAGTTCACTTACATCCTCAGTATCTAACGATCTACGCGCCTCTGTTTGGCAACACGTGATCATATATGGAGGTGACCCCATCCCTCCGGACAACAATGTCTATTCCTGGTGTCCTGGGGTATTCGCAAACCTTGGTCGGTCCGCGTCTTTCTCATGCCAGGCAGAAATTTGGGAGAGTGAGTTACCAGTTATATCATGGTGCACTGGCGGAGAGCGGTACTTGGCCAAACTCTGCGAGAGGCTAATGTGAAGCAGAAGCAATCGGTGATTCTTTTCGGACTGGTGTGACTCGATAAATCAGATACCAATCACGTAGTTTTCAGAACTGACCCAACTCTCCCCCACATCTGACATTTCAAAAGAAATTATCTCACAATCATGTGTACTCTGCACGTGAATCCAAACACGTGCCAGTCTCGTTTGTTGATTGTTATCTGCACCTTTTTTGACCAACATTCCTCTCATTGCTGCCCTCTCCCAATTCCGGTTTATACAAAGAAGGTAGCCTGGTTGCCTCCTACCTCCAGCATGCTAACTCTCAGTCTTTCAAAACAGAGTATCTGGCTCCACAGTGTCTGCCCCCCAACTCACAACATGCATGGTTCATGCATTTTTAAGCCCCATGCACAACAGCAAGCCTAAGCCAAGTCCAGATACAGACACATCCTGGCCCTTCAAAACATGCTGGCTGAAAGGCCTGAAGTCTCATTCTCTTGTCTCTAGTGTTCCAGTTTTCATTATCTCATTTTTGTTCCATACTCACCTTGTATTGTCTTGTATCTCTTGTCTCTACTTGTCTCGTATCTTTTCCAATTGAATCTCTGCTTCCTTTTGTCTCCACCTCAAGTCTTTAAGCCTTTTGATCTCTCCTCTCTTTCTCCCCTTTGCTTGCCCTGGTCTCTCAATCTCTGATCCCAGGACTTGCTAAGTCCTCTTTGCTCACCCTGGCCCCTTGATCTCTGGCCCTGGGACTTGCTCTCATCCTGGTGCTTGTCTCTCATCCTCTCCTTGCACCCCCAGGACTTGCTCTCACCCCAGCACTCGCCTTCCAACTTTCTCCCCTATCCCTGGCACTCACACTCTTGCCTCAGCATGACTGGCACTTGCCTGCTTGCCTGCCACTCGCTTCTCTGGTTATTCTCCACCCCATGCTCTCAACAGTACCACTGCATTTGTAGGCATTGTGTGCATCACATAAGGATTTGCCCAGTGCTCTGAGCCCCTGTGGTGAGCGGAACCTGACAAGCTGGGCTACTCCCTGCTTGAGTTTTTGGCAGAAGGTCAAAAGGCATCTGCCCTAGACTCTCCCTAATCAAGGCCTGCACTGCTAAGGCTCCATCCAGCACCACATGGTGCTTAGGCACTCAGTCTGCAAGAATGGTTGGCAATAGGATGCAATGCATTACAATCACTCACATAAGATGCCCATCCACCACATTGCTGCGTTATTCACCAACTAGTTCCTCTACCTCATTGCCACTTCCTCCATTGCCTATGCCAACCTAACTTCCTATCCCAACTGCTGAATCTGCTCAGTCTGGAGCACACTGTCATGACCTGCTACCAACCGCCAGTACTCAGCTCCAGCCCCAGGACTCCAATCTCCCCAAACCAGCCCCCACAATGTCCCGAGCCAAGACCGCTACCCAACCAGCCACCCTGGCAGCCCCCAGCCATCACCACCCCTTCAGCACCACCAGCCACTGCCACCCCTGGCACCCCTCAGCCATTACTGCCCACAGTCGCCACATCAGTGCCAGCCCCTGGCTATCCCCAGCGATGTCACAACCCGCTACCAACCTCCGGGACTCCAACCCTCCAAAAACCACCCCCATGACCGCTACCTGGCCAACTCCCCCGGCCATCACCAGCCATCACCGCCCGTCAACGCCACCAGCCACCACCACCTGCGGCATCCCCGGCCATCACCGGCCATCACCGCCCGTCACCACCACAGCCACCGCCACTCACGGCACTCCCCGGGCCATCACTGCTGTGACTGCCACATCAGCGCCGGGTCTTGGCTATCACACCACATCAGCGCCGGCACCACCCGTCACCCCCGGCCCGCGCCGAGACCCCCATCACGCATCATGATCACGCATCACTGCCGCTGACCTCCGCATGCCACGCCCCGCTCCCGCTCCCTCCTCACCACACCCCCACCATGTGTCTCTGTGTCTCCAGTACAAGACCTCCACGCCATGTGATATGTCTTAACCTCGCCCCGCATGGCCCCTGGGTCTCACTCCAAGCCCCGGCGCCGCGACCCACTGCTGGAACCCGGGCCTGAGCCCCGGGCCATATGTACTGCGTAGTATATAAGTCGTAGAGTAGTAAGTAGGTACTCTAGTCTTGATATTACCATAACCTGTCTCGTTTGTTGTGTTTTTGTCTCTGTTTCGTTTCTTGCACGTCCCGGTCTCGTTACTTTTACTTGCTTCTTTTTCTCGTTGTACTCGTCTCGTTTCGTCCCTCTGTCTCATTTCCACTTGACTCGTACTCTCAATCTATTCTTGTTGTTCTCCTTTCTCTTTTCCACTCTAAGTTCTCTTGATTCTCCGTTCCTGGCTCCTCTCTTCGATTTAATCGTTTCCATCTCCTGTTATCTTATCTCGACTCTTTCCCCTTTTGGTCATCCAACTTCCCTGGTTCCGTTTCCATCCCCGGGACTTGCTAAGTCCCCGCGTCTGATTATCTCTTGATCCCT
>JAGGAQ010000392.1:0-18586 GCA_017657225.1 Termitomyces sp. T69sscA | reverse complement strand
ACTTATGATATAGACCTCAGTGAATATGTATTCAATGAGTAGCTAGCTATTTTAACAGGATTTAACATTGTGTTGGTAATTGGGATAAAGCAAGCTCCCCATTCTGTAGGTGAGGTACTCACATACAAACATAGTTACTTACACCACCTTCGGTCTCCAACTCCAGACCCTTGTATTATATATACAAATATATATTCTGTCTTGCGATATGCTTCGACAACAATTTCGTCAGCTAACACGAGGTTCTCGGATGCCTGATCAGTGATAGTGTAACAAGAAAGAAAAGAAGTGGCGTGCGGATTGAGAACGAGGCACCTCGGCACGTTGTTGCTGATTTTACAGACGGTGATGCTTCTGTCGGGATAACGTTACTTATAGAACAAGGGAGAAAATATCATCTTAAGTAATTCCAAGCGATTCAAGTGCCCGATCCCGGTTTCTGCAGTTTGTAGTGGACGTAAAAGCTTGCGCCGAGTAGAAGCAATAGAAAGGCTCACGACTACAATTATAACGAGTTTATCCTAACACGGATTGGACTTGGCACGACGGAACCTTTTTGTGATAAAAGGGTATACAAAAACAACTATTCAAGGTCTTTGGGGTTTTAGCCCTGTAATAATCAAGGCCTGGAGCCGATAAAGCTATGTCAGCTTTGTAACCTGTGGTTTCAGCCATTGGCCGACGCTGATGCCTTCCAATAGACTCCATGCTGACAAATCGGCATAATTGGGATCACGTCCAAACACATATTCCGCCAATCGGTAAAGGATTTGGTCGCGACCAATTTGAGAAGGAACACCGATATCAATCGCTTCGTAGATGTGCGAGTCACGAGTAAAGTTCGCACTGTCAGGATCCACCTCTCCGAATATACAAAGATATTCGTCACGGAACTTCTGAAGAACTTCAGGCGAGTCTTCGTGTATTTGTTCGCGTCTGGGTAGGTGTTCCGACTGAGCAGCAATCCCATTGACGTCCTTTGAGAGTGAGGCATCTTCCTCCATGGAACTGTCAAGATGGTCATCTTTACTACGTCCTGATGCCACGTGGTCTGAAAGATAATCACTGTCCTCTTGCAGATGCCTCTCTTCATTGTCCTCGCCATCGGGGACCTCATCCTGAGCGTGATAGGCGTACCACAGAGGATCCCAATCTCGAGTGATCCATGAGGGATATCTAGCATATCCACCCTGTCGTGCGAAAGTACGTGTATTATCCCAGTCAATCAGACCTGTGACATGGCCCTCATTATCGACGAATATATTTTGGTAATTAAAGTCGGGCATAGATAATACGAATGGAGGGCCGTCGAGGCTTTGATCGGGTAATCCACCAGCGAAAAGGCGCAACAGTGCCAAGCACTGTTTTTCAAGGTCGCTATCTGCCTCTGAGGACTCTCTGGAAATTCTGGAGAGGAGGTAATCATGCGATGTGTAATATGGACCCTCTAAAAAGGTGATTCCCTGCGAGATGCCGGCGTACGTAGGAAGCAGAGGACCAACAATATGCGCATCAGTCTTCGGGTCATATTCGAGACATCCAATCGATGAAAATTTCAACTCCCGAAGCTGGCTCATGCATGAAACGAGGGATCGGAAGACGTTCTTCCGCCGTTCTTCTGTGAACCACATGGGATCGAACCATAACTTACAGATTTGGGTGCCCTCAACGCGGTCAAAAAAAATATATGGACGGCCAATGACATTGTTAGTATCAAGGGAGAAGTCGTGAATGACAGGTATAGGGATGGTCGTTCGACTCTGAATAAGTTTCATGGTCACGATGTCTGACCGCATGCGTCTTTCCAACCAAGGGCTCCATTCGGTTTGGGGAGTGCGAAATACCCAGTGAACGTTGTCTTCAAAATCGACGAACCAAACCACGTTGTAGGAGCCTGATTTTGGAACGGGATTGACAGTGCACGCCACGCTAGTTGACGACGTGCGATTGCGTATAGCCGTAGCTAAAGACGCAATGGACGTTAGATCCATGCGATCAACAAAGGAGGGAGTCTCAGAGGCATCTGACACGGTGGAGAGGTGGTCGTGTGGTTGTTGAACGTCAGACATGTGAAGGGCACAGAGAAGGAACTATAGTGAATGAACAAATAAGTTCCAAGTTATAAACAAATACCCGAACTGCCCACCACCAACAAAATCACGTGTCGTACTGCTCCACCAGGTGAACCCCTGCCCACAATGGTAGGACGTATCGCCAATAACCTACGACGTGCCTTGACATCGGGGTGGTTGATAAAAACCTCTTCACATGCATTGCGCTACTCAATAGTCTCAACAATCCATCCTTTGAATCTCTACAGAACTCCGTGTCTACCCTCATCTGCAAAAGCACCCAGAGCACCCTCTGCAAACCAACCAACATCCACGCTCATGGAGAACACTCAGAACATTCTAAACGCAAAAGCCGAGCCTCACCATGCCACGGCCTTCAGTGCAAAAGGGGGGAGCAGAGCAACAGACTTACCAGGACATAAGCCAGACTATGTCAAGGCAGAACAATCAGTCAATGTAGATGATGCTGCCCTGGAACTATCTCTAGATAATGGATACTCAGCAGATGGTGTTGCTGGCAACACACAAATGCCCTGGGCAGAAATTTGAAAAGCCGCAGCAGCCAGCTCAAACAAAAAGACATGGGCTATCTTTGATGAAGCAGGTATTTTTGCCAGTGCATGCTGCCACAGCTTCATTTGTGGCTAGCAGACATGGTGCAATCTGGAGAATTGTAAGTCTTTCTCTTCATAATGATATCAAACTGAATATTCTCATTATCTCATCCTATGACAGGGCAAAATATCCCTTGGCCATCATAGCCAAGGCACTGGAGGTCTTACCACCCCATTTTATATCTGCATACAAAATCAGATGTGTCTTCCAGGGCACAATTGTTTGGAGCTCCCTTGGCAAGTTGTTCCAGGAACACAAAGACCATTGTTGTGTCAACACTTTTCACAGATACTTTCTCAACTTTCTATGTCAGGTATGCCATCATCTGATACATCAATAGTCAATGAACATGGATTCTTCTCCAAGTGTCTTCTTGAGATTAATGCATCCAGTGTACAGATTTACAGTGCAGCATGCAAGTTTGTCATATGCTGCCTCCATGTCAATGTACATCTTCTTGTAAAGATCTCCCAGATTTATGCTCTTCCTAGATTCTCAGGCATTCCTGAACACAGAGTCAAGAAAGACTCAATGATTATTAATTCTTCCAGGATACCAGAGAACTTGGGTAATGTGGCTGGAGTCAAGGATGACATAGAATGCAAAGGGGTCAAGGATGAGATAGAACACAAGTCTGACAATGACAAGGAGACTGAAACCTTTGATGGCATTGTAAACTTTGTTAGTAACTTGTAATTATTGTAATCACAGGACTTGCAATGTATCTTTCAACTTCTGGTGAAATTTGTATGCTAAATTGTCTGTGTCAAATGATGTCAATGGATTGATGCACACTTGACAAGTCTTAACTTTGGGTTACTTTCTTTATCTGCCAAAAAATATTCTTCTGTGTAGATTGACCATTAACATGTAATGTCCTGTAATCTGAAGTTGTTCGACTTTTGATCAATTGTTTTCTTTTTCACCATCATCATTAATGCACCATCCTTCAAAATGTTGACCAAGTTACCTCTAATGGTTGTCCTTGGAGGGTCTAGCCCTGAGATTATGGACAAGTTGTAATGTTTCTTATTATTTATGGCATGTCTCCTTAGCTTTGATGATGTCATGACCACCACCTATCTCTGGTACCAAGCCCTGGCCGTCAGATTCTGCTGACCATGTGGGCTCAGTCCACTGGGCAAATCCTTACATGGCATGCACAATGCCTATGAACACAGCGGTACTGTCAGGAGTGTGGGGTATGTGAGACCAAGAGCAGGACCATGTCAGGAGACCTCCCTTTTACATCTTTTTTCCCTCAGCCATGCTTCAGTTTTACTCACTTCCTTTGCCTTTCTTCTCAACTCGTCAAGTTCCACTGTGGGAATCTACTTCCTTATTGAACATTCCTCTTAGGCTGATTGGACTCACAGCCACTACTGGCAAAATCGTTGGCATACAATTTGCAGTCATGTGGCATGTGCATAACCTCTGCATGTGCTCAGATCATGTGACCATTGCTATGACACCATGACTTGTGACTGACCATCAGAAATATCACACATTGTGATATGTGACCAGTCATGTGACTCAATGCTACTCTAAGACTTATATATTGGGGGGTAAGTAGGCTCTGGGGCTCAGATCTGGGCTCCAGTGACAACCATGGCACCAGGGCTTGAGATGAAGCCTGGGGATTGTGCAAGAGGGCAATGGTAGTCAATGCATATTGTATGGTGCAAAGGGAGCTCTCAAAGGAAGGTCTTGCTTTGGGAGCACTGAGGCCTGGAATAGCAATGAGGCGAGGAGGTGAGCAGAGATGGGGCAAGGAAGTGAGGAGGCAAGTGGGGATGAGGTGAAGAGATGAGCAGAGATGAAGCATGGCATGTGGAGGTCACACCAGCAGTGATGCATAGTCATGATGTGTGATGAGTGTCTTGATAGTAGCCAGTAGAGGCTTCAGCATGGGCTAGGGGAAGCACTGGGAGTTGCCAGAGCTGGTGTTGATATGGTGGCTGCAGGTGGTGATGGCCGAAGGGTGCCAGGAGTGGTGGTGGCTGGTAGCGGTGATGGGACATGATGGCCAGGGGTTGCCAAGATGATTGGCCAGTTAGCAGTCCAGGCCCAGAATGTCATGGAGGCTGGTTTGGAGAGGTTGGAGTCTTAGGACCAGGGCTGAGTACTAGTGACCAGTAGCAGGTTGTGACACTGGTTCTGAGACTCCCACCTCCCCAGACTGGCTCCACAATGCCCCAGGAACACACAATACCTGTGTAAGAGCAACCTTCAGGAGTTGCAGCTCAATCACACAACTAGCAAAGAGAAATTTGAAGTTCTATTAGGCATGATAATCAATAATACAATGATAACTAATCACCTAGCAGAGGGAAATCTGAAGAGAACAAGTCTAAGAATTCCCGCTGCTGATGCCCAAAACTGTGCCAAGTGGTGTCTGGGTACGCAAGTACAAGGTGGAAAGGAAATAGCATCAGGCTTGCTAGTTGAGGAGAACTGGGCAGGGTCCCAGAAGACAAATTACATAGTGGAGGGCAGCAGTAAGGAAGTGGGAAGGTGGTGCTTAGCGTAGTTGCCAAGCGCTAGAGGCCCACTGTAGTTACGGAGTGCATAGTAGACTAGAACACTGGTGTACTTCCAGTGGCAAAACAAAGCACTAACAATGGCACTTTGGTATAAAGTAAGCTGAGGACAGATGAAATTGAGCTCTAAAGCCCAAGCATAAAAGATGGAGGGTGAAGGTAACTTGTTATTAGCAGAGTATAAGTACAGTATACATAGTAAGTTGTAAGTGAAGTCACCATTGGCGACCAAGGGTCACCAAAGTGGCAAAGCAAACTTGGTAAGTAAACAATAACCGACAATATTTTATATAGGAAAATGTCCATCAGACCTTGGCAATACCTAGCAGTGCCAATCAAGCTGTCTGTCATGTCAAGATGTCAAAAAGTAGGTATGAAATCACCAACTGTTAGTGTTGTAAAATGATGGTGGCTGCTAGGGTGCAGCGGCAATACTGGTAAATCCTCAGGGGTCAAGAAAGTAAGGCAAAATAAAAGATAATAGCACAATATGAGAAGTGCTTGTCCAGAGATTCAAACCCTGGCCCTTTGGGAGGGCACCAAGTAGACCATAGGGCATGCTAACCACTAGTCAACAAGCATGTGCCAAAATTTATATCAGTATTCCTTTTGACACAACCCAGAGCTTATCACCACTGCTTGGTGCAGTGCATTAGCAGGCAGCAAAGGCATGGAAACAACTGTATAGGTGACTGGAGCTAACCTTAACCTTGGATAATGCTTGAATGAGAGTGTGGGAAGTTTTGGGGGCTTTCTTATAAGGAAATGACCTCTGGAGATCTTCAGAGGTCTAGCACAAGCCCTGAAGGTCTCTAGGAGTGGCATAGGAAGTGGGCTGGGGCATAGCAAAGTGCCAAAAAATGGAAGTCTCCTGAAGTGCTGGGAATGAGGAAGGAGGTGGGAAGGCCAAGTGCTGAGATGAGTGTGAGTCCTGGGAGTGCAAGAGCAGAGTACTAGCAAGTCTGAAAGCTGGAGAACAGATGGCCAGGTGAGAGATGAGACTTAGCAAGTCCTGGAATCAAAGAAAGGGGCATGGAGATCTAATCAAGCCAGAAGGGAAAAGAGTCAAGGCAAGAGATGGAAGAGGAAATAGAACAAGTCAAGACTAAAGCAAGAAAAGAGCAAAGAGGTAGAGAGACTTAGAAACTTGTGGCACAGAGAGAGAGAGAGAAAGCAGAATTAGATTGAGAGGTATGAGATGAGTAGAGATGAGAGAAGTGAGATGATACAAGGTGAGTACAAAACAATATGAGATAAGTCAAAAATGAGAAACCAGGACATGTGAGACTGAGAAACAGAAACAAAACACAAAACTAGAGACAAAGTACAGCAATATCAAGACTAGAGTACTAGATGCTACTCTATGACTTATATACTGGATGGTATGTAGGCCCCAAGGCCAAGGTCTGAGCACCAGTGATGAGTCACAGCACCAGGGCTCAAGATGAAGCCCAGGAAATGTGCAAGGCAGCAATGGTGGTCAATGCATGTCATGCAGCACAAAGGAAGCTCCTCAAATTAAAGGTCTTGCCTACCGCTTCTTGATCTCTAAACTCCATCACTCCTTCTGGGGTCCTGGTGATTTTAGTGAATAGTTAGCATTTCAAGCAACCTTGCACCATCACCTAGGCACACTCAAGGGCTCACAAGCCTACTACATATCCTAACACAAAAACCTAATCACAACGGCGTCAACCATGTCAACCAAACCCCCACCGAAACCACCCTCCAGCGGTGCCAGTTGAGCAGGGACTCTGGTCTCCACCCAGCAACTTCTGACTCATTCTGAACTTGGTGCCTCGCTCATTGGAGTCAGCAGACCGGTGAAATCAGCAACCAAGGTATGCCGCTGGCTGGAGGTGAAGGGCTGAATCTTAGTAGGTGAACTATATGACCACATGAAGCTTGCACACATGCTAATGATTGTGGCCATTGCACTCAAGGGACCCAAGCTCAAAAGTGAGGCTAAGAATGCAATCCTCACGGTTGCTTTCCTGCTGGAGGTGTCAGGTTCCGCTGACCATGGGGGCTCAGTCTACTGGGTGAACACCTTACGTGATGATCACCATGTACACAAACACAGAGCACCAGGAGGAGCGTGAGGCGTAGGAGGCCAAAGCGGGGCGGGGGCGGTATGTGGGGGAGTGCCGGTAGCACCGGTGAGTGAGACAAGTGCCGGGGAGGGTGAAGGACAAGTGCCGGGGGTTGGCGCGAGTCCCAGGGTGCAAGAGGATGAGACGAGCAAGCGCCGGTGGGCGAGCAAGTCCCAGGGATCGAGAGATAATCAGGCGCAGGGACTTAGCGAGTCCCGGGTGAAAACAGAACTGGGGAAGTTGGATAACCAAAAGGGGAAAGAGTCAAGATAAGATAACAGGAGATGGAAACGATTAAGTCGAGGAGAGGAGCCGGGAACGGAGAATCAAGAGAACTTAGAGTGGAAAAGAGAAAAGAAAACAACAAGAATAGATTGAGAGTACAAGACGAGTGGAGACGAAACAGAGAGACAAAACGAGACGAGTATGACGAGAAAAGAAGCAAGTAAAAGTAACGAGACCGGGACGCACGAGAGAACGAAACAGAGACGAGAATACAACAAACAAGATGGGTTACAGTAATATCAAGACTAGAGTACCTACTTACTACTCTACAACTTATATACTACGCAGTATGTAGGGCCCAGGGCTCAGGCCCGGGTTCCAGTGGCGGGTCGCAGTGCCGGGGCTTGGGGTGAAACCCCCGGGCCACACAGGACAGGGCGAGGTTAAGACATGTCGCGTGGTGCAGAGGTCTCGTACTGGAAACACAGAAACATGCGGTGGTGGTGTGGTGAGGAGGGAGCGGGAGTGGGGCGTGGCATGTGGAGGTCAGTGGCAGTGATGTGCAATCATGATGCATGATGGGGGTCTCGGCGCAGGCCGGGGATGACAGGTGGTGCCGGCGCTGATGTGATGTGATAGCCAAGACCTGGCGCTGATGTGGCGGTCACGGCGGTGATGGCTGGGGGGTGCCACGAGTGGCAGTAGCTGTGGTGGTGATGGGCGGCAATGGCCGGTGATGGCCAGAGATGCCGCAGGTGGCGGTGGCTGGTGGCGTTGACAGGCGGTGATGGCCGATGATGGCCGGAGGAGTTGGCCAGGTAGCGGTCCGGGCCCAGGGCGGTCGTGGGGGTGGTTTTGGGAGGGTTGGAGTCCCAGGGCCAGGGCTGAGTTCCAGAGGTCGATAGCGGGTCGTGACAGGAGGATGACATAAACAACAAGGTCTCGGCAACCCTAGCTGATGCAATCACATCCAAGGTCATCAAATGCATCAAACCCGTCATCCACCATGCAGCCAAATCAGTAGACTTCATCTCAGCAAACAGCACCTCCCAAGCTGAGACCACTCTTGCCCTGAAGGGTGTCTTGAGCTAACTGGAATCGGTTACCAACTCCCTCAATGATGTCATGTCAAAACTAGCATCTGTATCTCCACCATCCCCATCCACCCATTAGCCACCGCCACCACGCCCCATGTGGACCAGCATAGCCAGCTCCATGCCCCAACCAATTTCCTCTGATTTCAATCCCTCAGCTGCCCTCCAACATACCTGCCTCCAGCAAAGACTCATCCACAACGCGAAGACTGTTCTAGTCACCATTGACACCACAAGCACCGACACCCCCATTGAACACAAGCTGGTTGCAAACGCCAACTTGTGCGCTTGCATTAACAAACTCTTAGAGATCGATAAATCTGGCACTGAGTGTCATGACCCACCACCAACCCCTGGGACTCAGGCCCAGCCCCAGAACTCCCACTCCCTCAAACCGACCCCCACAACTGCCCCAGGCCCAGACCGCTACCCAGCCAACCACCTCAGCAACCCCTGGCCATCACTGCCCATCACCACCACCAGCCACCACCACCTCCAGCATCCCCTTGGCCATCACTGCTATGACCACCACATCAGCGCCAGCCCTAGCTATCACACTGCTCATGACTGCCACATCAGTGCCAGTGCCAGCAACACCCAGTGCTCCCCTGGCCATGCTGAGACCCCCATCATGCATCACAATCACTCATCACCGCTGACCTGATCTTCACACACCATGCCCCGCTCCTGCTCCTCTCCTCACCACCTTGTTGCTGCGTGTTTCTGTGTTCCCAGTGCAAGACCTCTGTGCTGCGCAACACTAACCCCTACTCTAGTCTTGATATTGCTGTACTTCCTGTCTTGTTTTTCATGTTTTGTCTCTGTCTCCTGTCTCCTAGTCTGATGCATTCTAGTCTCCATTTTTTTTTTGACTCTGTCTCATTTTGTACCATACTTGTCTTGTATCGTCTCATTCTCATTGTCTACTTGTCTCGTACTCTAATTCTATCACTGCTTTACTCTCTCCTCAAGTCTCCAAGTTCCATTTTTCCTCTCTCATCTCTCACTTCAGTCTTGACTTGTTCTATTTCCCCCTTCTCTTATCTTATCTTGACACTCTCTCCTTTTGGCTCATTTGATCTCCGCATCTCTCGCTTCCATCCCCAGGACTTGTTAAGTCCCTGCATTCATGCACTTACTCGCCCCAGCCCTCCACTTGCTAATCTCTGGATCTCACTTGCACACTAGTGCTTGCTCATTCCCTTCTTTTGCACCCCTGGAACTCGCACCTACTCCCAGCACTCATCCTCCACCCCTCTCTGGCACTCACTCCTCAGCCTGGCATTACTGGCAAACCCTCGCTCACACTCCTGGCCCCACTTCAGTCTTCTACACCTCGCGCTCTTGTCTATATTGTCAGGTTCCACTGACCATGGAGGCTCAGTCCACTGGGTGAATACCTTACGTGGTGGGGGGTACAAGAGGGTGGAATGAGCGAGCGCCGGTGCGTGAGCGAGTCCCAGGGTTCAAAGAGATAATGGGTGTGGGAACTTAGTGAGTCCCAGGGATGGAAGCAGAGACGTGGAAGTTAAGCAGGCCAAAAGAGGAAAGGGTCAAGATAAGATAAAGGCAGAGGGAACAGATTAAGTTGAGATGAGGAGTCGGAGACAGAAGAGCCAAGAACTTAGAGTAGAGAGGGAGAAAAGAAGCAAAATAGAATGGATTAGAGTACGAGACAAGTAGAGACGAGGCAGGGAAACAATATGAGGTGAGTACAATAAGAAAAAGAAACAAGTAGAAATGATGAGACCAGGATGCATGAGAAAACAAGACAGAGATGAGAGCACAATGAAACAGTATGGGGCTACAGTAATATCAAGACTAGAGTACTACTTACTACTCTACAACTTATATACTATGCAGTAAGTAGGCCCTGGGGCTCAGGCCCAGGCCCCAGTGGCAGGTCGCTTGGGGTGAGACCCAGGAGCCGTGTGGGGCAGGGTGAGGTTGAGACATGTTGCATAGCACAGAGGTCTTGTACTGGAAATGCAGAGACACGTGGTGGTGGGGCAGTGAGGAGGGAGCGGGAGTGGGGCATGGCGTGTGGAGGTCAGGTCGGAGGTGATGCATGATCGTGATGCATGATGGGGGTCTCGGTGCGGGCCAAGGGGGTGACAGGTGTCACCAGTGCCGGCGCTGATGTGGCGGCTATGGGCGGTGCGATAGCTGAGACTGGCACTGATGTGGCGGTCACAGCAGTGATGGCCAGGGAATGCCGCAAGTGGCGGTGGCTGGTGGTGGTGATGGGCAGTGATGGCCGGTGATGGCCAAGGCTGCTGAAGGGGTTGGTCAGGTAGCGGTCTGGGCCCGAGGTGGTCGTGGGGGTCGTTTTGGGGAGGGTTGAAGTCCTGGGGCCGGGGCTGAGTCCTGGGGGTTGGTAGCAGGTTGTGACACATATGCTGCGTCTGTGGACACCATGTGCACCATGTAAGGTATTTGCCCAGTGGACTGAGCCCCTGTGGTCAGCAGAACCTGACAAACCCTGCCACTAACATTGCAATGGAAGATGTGATGATGATGAGCAAGTTGGAGGCAGTTGCCATGTTGGGGGAATTCCAGGTGCTGAACCGCTTTGGCAACAGTTTTACATTGAAGAATCTCTCCCACTTAGGTAACAACTCCCCTAATCTTGCTTATGTCCAGAATACAGTAAATTGCCTAAATATCAAAAGAGTTTAACAGATTCTGGTCCTTTTCAAGCACTCCAAGTATATCTTGCAAAATAAGTGGTTTTGAATGATCAATGGACTCTAGAGGGCAAAGGTTTTCAATGCCTTTTAGTGTATACTTCAATCTGAGGGCTCTCTCTCAAAGTAGGTTATTTTTGAATATGCCACACTTTTAAACTTTCCTCCTGTATTGATGCCCACCATAGAAGTTGCATAATAGCATAGGACAACCTCTGAAGCTAGGAGTGCTGCTGTCAAAATAATTGCCTTTGAACAACAAAAATCCAAGAAATGTTGAACAGTAGTCAAATATCCAAAGGAAGTTGATTTGGTTCAAACCTTCATGATTATGTTGTCTATCTCTATTTAGTTCACAGCTAATTTCATCTGACACTTCTGTCACGACCTGCTACTGACTCCTGGGACTTAGGCCTGGCCTTGGGACTTCAAACCCCCCAAAACCACCTCCACGACCCTCCTGGGCCCAGAGCACTACCCGGCAAACCATCTCGGCAACCCCTGGCCATCACCACCTGTCACCGCCACCAGCCACCACCACTATTGGCATCCCCCTAGCCATCACCACTGTGACCATCACATCAGCGCTGGCCCCAGCTATCACACTGCCCATGACTGCCACATCAGCGCTAACCCTGGCTATCTCTGGCACTTCCCCAACTGCAGCCACCACATCAGCACCTGGTGCTCTCCTGGCCTGTACCAAGACCCCCATCACACATCACAATCATGCATCACCTCAGACCCAACCCCTGCATGCCATGCCCCACCTCTGCTCACCTCCTCACTGCTGCGCCACTACATGTCTCTGCACTTCCAGAGCAAGACCTCCCACACCATGCAACATGTCTCAACTTCCACCACTGCTTTGCACGATCCCCGGATCTCATTCTGAGCCCCAGCGCCATGACCCGCCACTGGGACCCAGGCCTGAGCCCTGAGGCTTACCTACCGCTCAGTATATAAGACGTAGAGTAGTCAGTAGCACTCTAGTCTTGATATTACCATACCTCTTGTATCGTTTCATTGTGTTTTGTCTCTGTCTCATAAGTCTTGTGTGTTCTGGTCCCTATTTTTTGACTCTGCTTCATTTCTTATTGTACTCATCTTGTATCTGCTCCTATTAGCTCTAATTCCATTTCTGCTTTACTCTTCATCTCCTTGCCAACCTCTAAGTTTCCTTGTCTCTTCTGTCTCCTGCCTCAAGTCTCGACTTGCTCTGTTTCCACTTCCCTTATCTTATCTCGACTCTTTCCCCTTTTGGCTCGCTTAATCTCCGCTCCTCTCACTTCCATCCCCAGCATCCCCAGGATTCACTAAAGCCTCCACGCTCACCCACGGCACTTGCTTGTTCCATTCTCTTGCCTCCCTAAGACTTGCACTCACCCCTGGCACTCATCCTCCACTCCTCACTGGCACTCGCCCTCCATCCCAGCATTACTGGCAACCCCCCACCCACGTCTCCTGCCCTGCTTTGGTCTTCTATGCCTCACACCCCTACCAGTACGCTGCATTTGTGGACACAGTGCTCACCACATAAGGTACTCGCACAGTGGACTGAGCCCTCATGGTCAGTGGAACCTGACAACTCTAATTAGTACTGTAAACCATGTTTGTGTGCTTATACCAGGCAGCCATTCTCATCCTCCTTCTTTTTATGCTTTTAGAGCTGGTTTCCTCATGTAGTCAAGCCCACATTTGTATCACTGGCTTGGCAAAACTGTTTTTGAGAACATTGCTTAGTGAAAATGTATGTTAGCCAGAGAATGGTGTGGCCTGAAGATAATGAAACCTCCAAATTCATTGCCCACACAACTCTTTGTCAATGCATCTATGTTCTAAAGTATTGAGCTAATCATGGATGGCTGCTGGCTTGCATGGAAGTCACATGATGGTTGGAAATTAGAAGGTCAAGACATTGGTGGGCTGAAATAGTGCCATGAACTTGGTGGTGCATACCCTACATTTGGTAGGTTTCTGGAACTGTCACATTGTGTTGTGGAGGCTCTAAAGGCAGGTCACTCAAGAAACACCCAGCAAAACACTGTTTTTTGTCAGATTAGTCAGAATTTTCAGTTGAATTCAATTTGGCTGTTGGTTACTTGGGTAGCAAGTAGAGAGAATAAGGCAAATGGGCCATCAAGAGGTGTTTTTTCTTCTAGATCTGCTTTTCTGCCATATTTATTAGAAATTCTGATTCATTTGAAGGCTTTTATGTACAATTCAATTTGCTTCAAAGATTTGGCTTTGTAACTTGGTATCCTAGGTTTACTACAGTTTAATTATTGGACCATTGCTTTGACTTTCATGAAATAGCATTCAATGTCATTGAACAACAAATGATGGATTATGATGTGGGATACATGAACTTGACTGGTGTATCATAGTAGTATAGTGGCTTTCAAGTATAGGAGACAACCTCTCATAAAATAAGTAAGGTATTACAGCAATAATTTCATGAAATTGGCCAGGATTTGCAATCATACTATTGATGTGAATTGTAGTTGTTACAATAAGGCCAAGTTTAGTTTAAATGGAATTTAAATTTTAAAAACCTCGCTATTGTTACTGCATTCCACTTATTTTGTGGGACCAAAGTCACATGAAGACGCGCACTTTTGTGTAGAAGTGAATATAGTCTATTTGTTCCAACTTCAGTGAGATTAAGTCACTCAGAAGTCAGGCACAGAATGGTGTATTAAACCAAACTAAACCTCAGTGTGCATGGACCACCGTGCAGCTCACATGATTCTGTTTGGTTATTGTGAAGTTGTGAGGGGTGAGCCTTTGGTTGAATAGGTGCGTCAGAGGCTGATTTGGCCAAAGGTTTCCTCTGCCCAGCTTCCGCCAAACAATGGCGCCGGACCGAGGATGGCAGGTAATCCGCTGTGTGGATGAGGGAGGAGAGTGGGTAAGTCGAGGCTTGCCGCGCAGAGGCCTCCGAAAACGCTCCTTACCCTTGGAACCCGCGTTTACGACGACCAATGGTCGGAAGGGGTTGGGCGAGCTCGTGACCGAGCGTGAGGTTCACGTGATTCACGTGACCGAAACATGTGTTAGGTGAAAAGTGAAAATCACTTAGCCTAAAGTTAAAACTCGAGTCACAAACCCCAACGGACATAAATAAAGCTCATATTGTGCATTTTTCAGTGCTTTCCTCCCGCTCGGCAGATCTGCTTTTCACGAGTTATTATGCCTCGACGCTCCGCTCGCCTTGCCAGCTCGATGGCAGTCAGAACGAGTCCAGTTGCTGCTCCTGCAAATGCAGCCATCAAAAACCGTAAGGTGAACTCGTCACGCACAAAACCTAAGAATAAGGATGAAGAGCCTATTCGACCTCAGAAGCGTCGCAAACAGTCAACATCAAATACGCCAAGTCTTCACCCCAGTCTCCAGTTGAAAAATGTACGGGGACGTCGAGGAGCATTGAAGGACATTGTTGAAATGCCTCTGGAAATCCTCCACGAGGTAGATGCCGATTTCGTTTTGCAAACTTCTGATTCTTATGTGAACCAATTAGATTTTTATGTACCTTACTCCTGGCGAGCTTTTGTCTCTCTCTCGAATGTGCAAGGCTCTCAGGTGTATCTTGATGACAAAATCGGCTGAAAATATTTGGAAACAAGCACGACTAAATCTTGATGATGAACTTCCCGATTGTCCAGACGACCTCAACGAAGTGCAATTTGCCAACCTCATCTTCACCCCACTCTGTGATGTCTGTTTCTTCGGTCTTTGTTCCACTTTACTACGACTGAAACTTGTTTAAGGGTTGCAAAAAAGCAAAAGGACGATATTATATGTGGTCCATCCGTCGGTCCTATTGTCTTGCATGCCTCACTGGCAAAAAAGGGCTTATTAGGTGAGTAATCTAATGAGCTGGCGTTACAAATCTAGTACAACCCGCTCTCTAGGCTCTTTCAATTTACAGACGGTAGAAAATACCCTGATATTCTGCCCCTGTTACCTGCAATCGACCCGCGGAGCAAAAGTAAAGCAAAATGTTCATTGATTAATGTGATCATCAACCAACATTTTTTCAGTCGAAACAGTTCAACTTTCTGATAATCACTTGATCTACAAAGCATATGCAAACCGATTACCTGGAAAACTCGGGGGATTTCGCAAGTCTGACGATAGAGTAGCTTGGATAAAGCAACAGAAAGACACAAGAAAACGTCGGATTCAAGTCAGTCGTTTTTCAACTCGCAATTCTTTATTTCACTTGCTACTATAGCACGGTCGCATGTGTGAAGAATGGTTGAGAATGCAAGTCATAAAACGTGCCGATGAACTTGACGAAACCCGCCAGCGCAGATACGAGGCGTAAGTAATTTTGATATGAGCTTCAATGGTGCCTAACTCTGCCCTGTTAGTATCATCCAGAAGTTGACTGATCTTGGTGAATACCTTGTTCAACTGCATTCTCCAGCTTGACTGAGCATGTCTGGTAGGCTGGGAGAAGGAGCTTGAAACGATTGAAGGAATGTCAAGTTGGCCGTCTGTGAATCAACCGAAGGACCTCACGGATCGTGGTATGTCGCACACAGTTAGGTCTATGTTCGAATGTTGATCATATGATGATTTGCTAGTGTGGCAAAATATTAAGGACGATATCATCGAAAAACTGGAGGAACATAAGGCTCGTCGATTGGAAAAAGAGTATTTGGCTGTTCAGGTTGTCCGTAGGGATCTCCTGACAAAGCGTGTAAGCAAGTTGGAAAAAGATATTGGGAACAAGGTGATCTTCCCCCACATCTTCGACCTTGAATCGACAGGGCCCATTTCGGCGCTTATCAAGGCTCCGACGGGGGAAACTATTGAATATCCAGAATCTCTAATTGTTGAATCAGCTCAAGGTTGGCGCACCTCCTGCGACGCAGTACTTCGGAACATGGTTGTCACTAGTACAACGCCAACTGATGTAGACCCCCTCTCACTTGCGACTACGCTCTTCTCTTGTCGCAACTATCGCGGTATTTTACAGTATCCTGAAGTACTCAAGCATAAATGCTACTCCACGTTCGGCAGTAAAAAATGTCTATGGAATGCGAATAAAGGGATCTCCTTCGCTGACAAGTTGCACTCCCTTGCAAAAGGCCTTTTGGAAGAGTTAGGACTCGACCCTGAAACTACGACGAGGGAGGATGTCCAATGGCCTGCACTTATTATCGAGTGTCGTGAATGTCCCATGCAGGAGTCGCCTCGATGGCGAGCTTCGATGTCATTGATGTCATGGCCCGTAGCAGTCAGTCGCCTTCCAGTTCTCATATATATACTTCTCATTGTGATCCATAGATTGAACATGTTAAAAAGCATGGCGAGGTCGGCGGCGAGCGCCCACGCATGTCACGCATCAATCTGACTGAGACTGAACTTGAACGCGTTAAAGAAATTGCTCCTCAATATTTTGGAGATGATTTCATGTGTATTATATGTAAAGAGCGGCGCGTTGTCACCACCCTGACTCCACTGAAAGACCACATGTCGCAAGCGTTAGTTCATTTGGTTCATCTGACTCTTGCCTGTCTTAATTTGATATCTTCCTGGTAGGCATAGGGTATATCGACCGATCTATCGAAGAGATTATATTTCGTGCGGTGAAATTCCTGACTGTTATGCTCAGCCAAGTAGTTTGGTCCACGTGGATTTATGGACCCTGCATATTTGATAAATAGATCTGGATCAAGATGGCATACACGGAAAGTTCACATTCTGTACCTGTAGTTTAACTCGTTATAGATATTAGGTGAAATTCCATGACCATCACGTTTTCTTTTAGAAGACAACAAATAGGGCAGGGTTGCCTCTGGTAGAGACCCTCGCTGACTCGGATCCCTTATCTGTAGTGCGCTGCTTGTCGGCAAATTTTTATTTGTAAAAAAAAAACAATGTCAGATCTCTGAATAAATATGATACTGAGTATCTATCTATCTAAACGATACAGATTCCGCGTACACAAGTCTTGCACCACTACATCTAGGTGAGGGAGGACCGTCAGACATCAAGTTGAAAAGATGAAAAAAAAAAGAAAAGAGTGTAAAGAAGAAAAGAGTATAAAGAAGAAAAGAGTAAAAGAAGAAAAGAGTAAAAGAAGAAAAGAAGGAAAGAGTAAAAAAACGGTATACCAAAAAATAGTTGTATACAGTACAGTGGTCTAGCAAGGGTAGATGATACACCCAAATGTCCCTCCCGGTGATATATAGATAGAGATAGAGAGAATCCACATGGCGAGACACAAAGAAACGAAGAAAAAGGCACACGGCACGAGACCAGAGGCCGCGAGGAAAACCCAAACCCAAGCACGAGCGCAAACCACACCTAAAGCTGCGCAAACGTCTGAGTCCGCACCAGCCCCCCCTTCTTCTTTGGCGGTTGAAGTATACCATGCGACTCGTCGTCGGAAAGGGGCGGCGTAGCCTCGCCAGCGCGCGGGCGGTCCTCCGCTGCGATCACGCTGGCCGCGTGTGGGTACAGCCTGGGGTCGTACGCGTGCAGCGGCGCGGGGTACTGCTGATACGGCTGCGGGGACGGAGACGGAGACGGAGAGTACCCCGCAGCAGCAGGTACAGAAGACGCGGCGTCACCGGAGAGCTTGAGGCGTTTGGGGCCGTTGGTAGTCGATGACACAGCGAGAGTGGGCGTCGAAGGCGAGCGCTCGAGCGCGCGCTTCTTGCCTGCTGAAATTGGAGGTGGTGTGTCGGCTGTGGTGTCTTGCACGTCAAAGATCGTTTCAGGCTCCCGCAGCGTCGCCTGCAGGAGCTTTTTCCTCTCCCTCTCCTCAATCTCCCGTAATCGCAGTGCGACGCGCTCCCCCGCCTCCTCGCCACGCAGCCTCTCCTGTTCCTGCCACTCTTCTTCCATACGAAGCTCAGCCTGGACTTTATCAAACTGCCGAAAGAACGGCACGGCCTTTTCGAACAGGGTCTCACGCTCCTTGGCAGTAGGGACAGACTTCCACTTCATCGTCCGATACGGGTACCCTGTGCTCCTCTTATCATATTCCTCCATCGCCTGCACGTCGATCTGCCGCAGGCGTGCCTGTGCCTCTTGCTGCGGGACCCAGGACATGTGCAGCAAGCGGCGCATGGTCTTGCCTGGAATGGGGATGTGCGGGGTCATACGGAGCCTGTACTCGTACTCGGAGATGGCTTGGTATGGGTCAAAGAGCTCCGCAACGGGTGCGACGACGGAGGAGGACGCTGCTGGGTAGGCAAAGTCGCGCACTTTGATGCCGAGCTCGTTGAGAGTTTTGAGTAT
>JAGGAQ010000391.1:0-18651 GCA_017657225.1 Termitomyces sp. T69sscA | reverse complement strand
CTTAGATCACCTGTGTTCTCACATGGACAACTTTATGTAGCCCTTTCCAGATGCACATCAGGAAGTAGGATTAAAGTAATTTTGTTTTATCATATTGCATACTTAATAGAAATATACAAATACACATTGTTACTCAATGGGATTTGGAGCCATAACTAAACAAAGTGAGGTCATAGCAGTGCTTATAGTCATTTAATGAGATTTGAAGCCATGACCAAACAAAGTGAGATTATGGTGGAGCTTTGAATCACTCAGTGGGATTTGGAGCCATAACCAAATGAAGTGAGGTTATGGCAGAGCCTTAGTTACTCAGTGGGATTTGAAGCTATACCTCACAAAGTGAGGTATAGTGGAGGCTGAGTGCAATCTCATGGTTTACTTCCCTTCAAGGAGGAAGCTTGTAGCTGGTGGCTACAGATAGAACAATCTTGCATGCTTCATGCAGTAGCTGAATCAGATTAAATATCGGATTTGACTAGATATGTTATGAATACAAGATGTTATCTTACATAATCTAAGGACATGCATCAAAGGTGCATGTTGGTGTCCAAATATGCTATGATATAGATGGTGAGTGCAATTGATATGGTACAAGTAACCTTGCTGGTTACACGCCCCCTCTTTAGACCATTGTATGGTCTACACTCAGTATGCTACTCCCAGTATTATGCCTGAGTTTTGTTTCACCACTGTGATTGTAGTTGGAATTGCTTATATAGCTCTGCATTGCTGTTGGTGATGATAGACTACTATTTGAGTAGATATACTGCTTGATATGAGCTGACTTGGGTTGTTCAGCATATCTGATCAGGTTCTACTGCTCAAACTAATGCACTTTGCGCTTACAAGCACCAACAGTGCATGATACAATCTAAAACTTGGTGTTGTACAATGCCATATATTACACAATATACAATCACTACATTTCTATATGACATATGTGCTGCAGAGCATGATAAGTGTCAGTAAAATGTTTCAAGTGTATAACTCAATGTTACCTTGACTATATAACAGTAACAAGGGCTATTCAGCCCATTCTATGTGCTTGGTGGATCTCTGCCCATGTCTGTTGGGAGGGGCTTGGAGCCCTTCTTTGGTGGGGTCATAGTACCCAGTGCAAGTATATCTGCAGTTTGTGTGCATTGATTCCAGGCTTTCTAGTAGATTTGGCCATTCTTCAGTGAATGTTATTAGAAAGCAACTACCTTGTGCAGGGACTTTCACTTTCTGACTTTTTGCTTGGTTTGGAAGAAGACTCTATTTTAGTCAGTTTGGTAATTACCATGGTCTGTGATTTGACTGTCAGTGCATCTTTTGTGTACTTTCTAAAAGAGATGGCTGTTAATTCAAAAAGTAAGCTCTATTCTCTAACTCAGGTGAAAAGAGACTTATTTATACTCATAGCAAAAGCTAGTCAAACTGAAAACTGCCTTCTGCATGGGCCTAGGATCTCACTGGGGGCTTTGCACCGGAATCCCCCACCATTCAGCCTCTGTTATACCTCATTTTGTGAAGTTATAGCTTCAAATTCCACTGAGTGACTCAGACTTCACCATAACCTCGCTTTGTCCAATTATGGCTCCAGATCCCACTAAGCAACAATTTCTATTTGTATATTTGTATAAAATATGCAATAAAATTAAGCTTTTATAAACTATAATTGTAAATCATTCAAAATTCCCTAGTAGACAATATTGTATTGTCTGGCAACAGAATCACTTCAATCCTATGTCATGATGCATATAAAATTGTCCATAAGAAAAAACAGGTGATCTAAAGTTCTATTCAATGTGTTTGATTAATTGCCTTTGAGACTTGTTTACAGTGATAGCAAAAGCTACTTAAATTAGAAACTGCCTTCTGTGCAATGGAATAAGCAAATTCTCTCTCTTCAGAGGCATTAATATTGATCTTTAGAATTAGAACAGTTACCACCCTGCTTTTGCTTCAGCCTCAAAACACAAGCTGCCTGACCTGCTTCACTCACAGCCATTACTACCACCCATGGCAATCTCCATGACCATCACTACCACATCACCCCCCATCCAGTAATTTCTGGTACTTCTCCTAACTATTACCATTACCAATTCCCTCATCATGCATTACATGTGCATCATCCATCATTCCTCCACACCATGGCCCACACATCATCTTATCAAACAATACATCACTTGCACATCCTTTTGACCCTCCACCCATAGTTTCTCTATAAATCCCATCTGCTTAACCTCCCCATGCCACAACCTCTGTGAAGCCCTCCTTTGCACTGCACAATCAGAACTAACACCTGCCAGCTCTGCATGATCCACAGACCATGCTCAGAGTCACAGTGCAGTATCCAGACCTCCAAACTGAAACCTGCAGCCCTGGGGCTTAGCCTAGTACTTGTATATGAGTAGTAGGGTAGAACTTAGTATAGTAGTCTTGGTATTGCTAACCTTATGTCCTCAGTTTTGTATTTTCATACTACTTGTGTCACATCTCATCTTTCTATATCATACTCGTCTTGTATTTGCCTCATATTTCTTGTCTCATACTCATCTTGTACTCTGTCTCATATTTTCTCAATCTGACTACTTTTTTCTACTTTTGCCTCATTTTACTCATCTCAACTCTCTCAACTTTCTTTCTCAACTTCTCTATTTTGCACTCAAGTTCCAACTCAGCTCCATCTTCAACTCAGTTCTACCCTTTGTCTATTGTTTAGTTTGTCCCTCCACCTCTTCCAACTTAGCCTGCAACCCATGCACTCTGTTTACAATCTCCAGACCTCATTAATTGACCTCAATGCAACTTTGGCTGTTACCACTTCAATGCCTACAGTACCTCAGGCCTCTTCTAATTTTCAGTCTCTTGCTCAGTGATTAAAGCCTCTGTGGTCAGCAGAATCTGACAATGCCCTACTTTTTAGGACACCTGTATAGTTCTACCTCCCTGCTTGACTCTCATCCATCACACCATGACTTGAGTTCACTTCCTTGAGGCCTTTAATCAATCCCAAGCCTCTCATCTTTTGTCTTGGGCCTATTTTTATGGTCCACTAATCACTCTATCATCTCCCATGACCATCACCTTATTTGGCCAAACCCCTGAAATAGTCTTGGACACTTCATAGCTCTGCACTGGTGTCTCTGATGAAAGAAGAACTTACAAAGAAAATGATCTGAACTGATAAAAGAACAAGAAACATTGTGTTCAACTAAGGATTATAGATTAAACAGAGATATAGATACAGAAGTACAATTGTATTGATATATTGACTAAACACACATGTATGAAAACTGTGTAGACTTGAGAAGCACAGAAAAAGAGTGAATGGCCCAAAAATGAGTGTTATTTTTATGTCAGCAGCTTACAGTTTCCACACTTTGTTCCTTATATCATAGATATAGATATAGATATAGATATAGATATTGTATTATCTTATAGATTATTATAGATTATAAAGATACTATGAATTATATTTGCTTGGCAATATACTCTCCACACATAGAAACTAAGGAGATTATACAGCTTTCAGATTAGGAGATTGATACTAACAAATCAAGCACACCTCTGGACTGTTGATTGTATGGTAAACTATAATATTATAGATATCAAGAGTTATCAAAAAGACTTAATAACAACTCACTGCTAAAAAATCTGTCAACAGTATCAACATTATGTTTTGGTTAGGTTGATTATTTCTACAGCATGGGGGATGTCATTTAACCTCTGACCACATATAAGCTTATTATTGTGGGCCTCTTTTGATCTTCTGGTGACAAGAGAGACATAATGGATCAAGTTTTGGTTTGCATATGTTTCCACTTTAGTTTCCCACTTTTCCTCTTTCATGAGCTCATTGCCTCATATGCAGTGATGTACACTACTTTCCCTCATTTTACCATCTATTTGCCCATTTAGACTCAAAATAGACAGCAGATACTTTATCTGCATTGCTTACCAAATAAGTGCCCCCAGCTCACTCCCCTCTCAGACACATCACATGAATCACATGCATGACTCACAATCATTGTTGATCAAGTTGTTTTGATCATTGATCCTCTCATAGCTGCCCCTCAAGATCCTGGTTCACATGAGCAGATGTAAGTCTTATATTATGTTTTGCCAGCTACTATGCTAACCTCCTCAGCCTTCCATGCAGTATCTGGCCCTCTAGCACCCTGCCCCACCCACATGCATTACTAGGGCCTAAGCAGGCACAACACACTATGTTTTGTAGTAATTGGTATCACTATTACATACTTTAGATATCTGTATAAATTTTCGTTAAAACTCTTTTTTTTTTTTTTTTTGATCTGTGTCTTAAGTTTAATAATAAGTCTCATTGTTTACAATCCTTATGTAAGTTCCAAGTTCTCAACTTCAACTTTTTTGAGCACTCTAAGTCATTGACAACACTCTCAAGTCTTGTTGATTGTCTGGACCGATCACATAAGGTGCTTAGGTGGGAACTTTGTTGATTTGGGCAATGTGATGGGGGATTGCCTGGAGTCAATTTGGGCAAAGTTTTAATTGCTGCTACCCTCTCAACTTGTAACATCTGGCCCTCTCATTGTTTCATTGTTTCTTTGTACCAATACATTATTTAAACTGCAAGCACAGTGTTGACAATTCTCATTGTCTCAACTGTGCTTGCAGGTAGGTTTCTTACTCACATCATTACTTACATTGTCTCACACTGCACTTGCAGCATCAGTAGATTAGACACCTGCAAATTACATCACATGTCATTTCAGATCTCATAGATCACAGTCTAATCTAACCTTGTTCACTTCATAAGTGTATGAGAAACTCCTTGTTGCCTCCTTGTCAGGTTCTGCTGACCACGGGGGCTCAGTCTACTGGGCAAACACCTTATGTGATGATCACCGTGTACACAGACGCAGGGCACCAGGAGGAGCGCAAGGCGTAGGAGACCGAAGCAGGGCAGGGGTGGTATGTGGAGAAGTGCCGGTAGCGCCGGCGAGTGAGATGAGTGCTGGGGAGGGTGGAGAGCGAGTGCCGAGGGTTGGCGCAAGTCCTGGGGGTGCAAGAGGATGAGACGAGCGAGCGCCGGTGAGCGAGCAAGTCCCGGGGATCAAGAGATAATCAGGCGTGGGGACTTAGCGAGTCCCGGGGATGGAAACAGAACCGGGGAAGTTAAACAGCCAAGAGGGGAAAGAGTCGAGATAAGATAACAGGAGATGGAAATGATTAAGTTGAAACAAGGAGCCGGGAACGGAAGAACCAAGGGAACTTAGAGTGGAAAAGAGAAAGGAGAACAATGAGAATAGATTGAGAGTGCGAGATGAGTAGAGGCGAGACAGAGAGACGAAACAAGACGAGTACAACGAGAAAAGAAGCAAGTAAAAGTAAAGAGACCGGGGTGCACGAGAAAACAGAACAGAGACAAGAACACAACAAACAAGACGAGGTTATGGTAATATCAAGACTAGAGTACCTACTTACTACTCTACAACTTATATACTACGCAGTACATAGGGCCCGGGGCTCAGGCCCGGGTTCCAGCAGCAAGCAGGTCGTGGTGCTGGGGCTTGGGGTGAGACCCAGGGGCTGCGCGGGGTGGGGCAAGGTTGAGACATGTCGCGCAGCATGGAGGTCTTGCACTGGAAATGCAGAGACACGCGGTAATGGGGCGGTGAGGGGGAGCGGAAGCAGGGCGTGGCATGCAGAGGTTGGGTTGGTGGTGATGCATGATTGTGATGCATGAAGGGGGTCTCGGCATGGGCCGGGGGTGACAGGTGGTGCCGGCACTGATGTGGCGGCTATGGGCGGTGTGATAGCCGAGACCTGGCACTGATGTAGCGGTCACAGCAGTGATGGCCAGGGGGTGCCATGAGTGGCAGTGGCTGTGGTGGTGACGGGCAGTGATGGCCGGTGATGGCCGGGGAAGTTAGCCGGGTAGCAGTCCGGGCCCAGGGCGGTTGTGGAGGTGGTTTTGGGAGGGTTGGAGCCCCGGGGCCGGGGCTGAGTCCCGGGGGTCAGTAGCGGGTCATGACACTCCTAGAGCTACATTGTTTCACTAGTTCTTCTTGCATAATGGCTTCTCCTCCTGCATCATCAGAGATCACAGCACTCTTGGCTGAAGCAGTAGCTGTGATTTGTACATCTCATGCTCAGCTCCAAAGACTGATCACTCAGCTCATCACCAAAGCCAATGCTCAGCCAGACCCTTTGCTTCCTTTGCCCTTGACTATGCCTATTCAGACTTCTAGCATATTTGTGCCTCAATCGCTGCTGTAGGAGTAAACAGTGCATCCTTTGCTACTCCCCTCTTCCTTTGCACCCATTTCTCTGACATCAGCTAGCCGCAATCATCATGCACAAATTTAAGGCTGCAGACCTCCATAAACTTGACCCAATCAGTCACAACAAGAAGACTACATACATATTCAATGGATCAACTAATCAATTCAAAATCAGTCACCACACAGCTAAGGAGTATAAGACAGCATTCTCAGTCCTCATCCCTCTCCAAACATATTTTTGGATTCTGGCCTTCTACATTAACAATGCAGCAGCAATGGAAACTTTCTGGGTGTACACTGAGCAGCTCCTGAAACTTGTAGTGGAGTATGAATGGTTTGTTGTCTTTGCATACCACTGATGCACTGAGATGTCTGCAGGCAATTATTCTCAATGGGCCTGCCATGACAGCAACCTTCTCTCTAAACACATATATGCTCATTGCAAAACCATGCAATCCAAAAATTCCAAGTCCAACTCAGCCCCTTGCACTCCACCAAATTTCAACAAGCCTTGCCAGAAGTTTGATGATGGCAGATGCACTATAACCCCCTGCCTCTGGGGCCATCCACACACCTGCTCAACTTGCAGCAAGTCAGACCATGGCAGAACACAGCATAAGGATTAGGCACCTGGAGGGCAAGTTGTCACCCTCCCACACCACTGGTTTGACTTAGCCCCCTGCTGGGCATTGGCTCCCCATCTCTCAGCTCTGCATATTTAGACCCCCTTGTTGTCTCTCTACTCATCCCTCCACCTTGCACCAACTCTGACCTTTGGCCCAATGCCTGTCTCCCAGACATTGCCTCTCCACCTCATGTCAGCTTGTTGCTAAATAAAGCAACTTGGTTACAATATTTACTTAATTATTCTGATCACCGTTTTGTATCTACTTTATCCCAAATCATATGTTTTGGTGCCAATCTTGGCTTTCTGTAAAGGTGACCTCTGGAGGTTGCAGCTCAACCAGCAGAGGGAAATCCAAAGTTATATTAGGCATGATAATCAACAATACAATAGTAACTAATCACCTAGCAGAGGGAAATCCAAAGAGAGCAAGTCTAAGGATTTCTGCTGCTTGGTGTGGTGCATTAGCAAGCAGCAGAGGCGTGAGAGCAACTGTACAGATGACTAGAGCTAGCTTTAACCTTAGATAATGCTCAAACAGGGAGTGCAGAAAGTTCTGAGGGTTTTCTAAAAAGGAAACAACTTCTGGAGATCTCTGAGAGTCTAGAGCAAGTCCTGGGGGTCTCAGGGAGTGGTATAGGAGGTGGGTTGAAGTGTAGTGAAGTGCTGAAAATGGAAGTCAAATGGAAGTCCCCTGACACTTTCTAGATGACTACACCACAAGTCAAAGATGCTCCAATCTCAAGTCCGCAACCTCTGACCCTCTTGTCATTGAGACACTCTCAGCTGATATTGCTACACAAGTCGCCAACAGGCAAATGTGTGGTTCATTTGATTTGCCATTGTTTGGCAATTTTCATGCATCACCCATCAGAGTGGTTACATGCTGCTGCACCATGCTCTGAGAGCTAGATGAACTTACTGGTTGCCTGCAATTTGCATTGCAAGTCATACCTGCAGCTCAGGCCTTCATCAAAGCACTCTATGATTTTGCCACCACACTTCCTCCCTCTTCCTTCACCTCTCAACACATCCCCAAGGCTGCCCACCTCAACTTCAAATAGTGGCATGCAGTTGCACCCACATAGAATGAGGTGCAATTCATTTCTCCATCTTATAACCAAATTGATATCTACACAGATGCAAGTGGTGCAAAAGGCCTTGGTGGCCACTTTGGAGTAGACTGGTTTGCAGCCTGCTGTCCTCACTGCATGCAATGCAAGCACATTCAGGTCAAAGAGATGTATGCAGTGGTCTATGCCATCTTATGCTGGGGCAACAAGTTCAAGAGAAGTCATGTTATTTTTCATGTCGACAATGAAGCCATCTTCAATGCCATTCAAAACAAATTGATTTGGTCTACAGCCACAATGAAATTTGTTTGCCACTTGGTTGTGCTGGCCTGCCAGCTGAATTTTTCCTTTTCTTCTGAGTGGCTTTCAAATCTGAGAATTGCATTCTGACACTGCATCTCATTTTTCTTTTGCTCACATTTTCTCAATTGCCCCCTGGCTCAATCAAAAACTGACCTCAAAGCACCCCCAGCTTAGTGGTACCAGCAAAACAGGTGCCATCCTCAAACTGTCACATTTTACCTTTGGCATGGGCTCATAGCCAGCATGCGTCAAACTTACTCTACACAGGACAGTAACAATTTATTCTCCATGTCCAGCTCAACAATCTCTACAACACCAATGGCACAATCTCACCAGTGTCTGAGCCCACTATATTGTCATGGATTGCAAGCATTGGTGGTCAAGTTGAGCCCAAGATAATCAAGGCTTACATATCAGCAGTATGCTCCCTCAATGTTGACGCTAACCTCCCCTTCTCTGTCATTGAGTCTCCTTTTATGCAGCACCTTATCCAAGGCATTAAGTAATATCATAGCAAACACAACCACCACCCAGTGCAACCCATTACTCTCTTGCTCCTCACAGCCCTTCTTGCACAGCTTAACCCAGGAACCACCCCTGTTAGGGGACTTCCATTCAACTCCCATTTTCAGCACTTCACTATGCCCTAGCCCACCTCCTATGCCACTCTCTGAGACCCCCAGGGCTTGCTCTAGACCCCTAGAGATTGCTGAAGGTCATTTTCTTCTTAGAAAACCCCTGGAACTTCCCACACTCCCTGTTTGAGCATTATCCAAGATTAAAGTTAGCTCTGATCACCTATATAGTTGTTCTCATGCCTCCACTGTCCACTGATGCACCACATCAAGCAGTGGGGATCCTTAAACTTGTTATCCTCAGATTTCCCTCTGCTAAGTGATTAGTTACCATTGTATTGTGATTATTGTGCCTAATATAACTTTGGATTCCCCTCTGCTAGTTGTGTGATTGAGTAGCAGCTCCTGGAGGTTGTCCTTACAGCAGAACAAGTCTCTTAACTCTGGTCTGGAAGCCTCTCATAACCTGCCAGTACTTTCTGGGCCCCTATTTGTCACTTCCCCACCATGCTTAAACACTTGCAAAAATCTATATCTCAGCTTGCCAACTCAGACACTCCTCTAGATGCTCTAGCTTCTCAGAATGAGACCTGGACTTGCCTGCTACACCTAGAGATGCAGGTGCAACTGACCTAAGCTTCTCTCACTGACCACACAAATAAACTCTCCACTCTCTGCTAAACCACCAATCACATTTCTCAGTCCCTCCAGGCACTGCTAGAGCACCTACCTCTATTATCGCACCACCTCCAGTAGCAAAGCCCTCTCCAGCAGCCCTAGCAGTTCTTTCAGTAGCTCTGGCAGCCCCAGCCAGTCCCCAGGTGCAGATACCATTCTTGGCACTCCCAAATATGTATGATGGTGACCACACCTCTGGGGATCATTTCCTCCAGTCCTGCCTTACCTACATTTACCTGAGCAGAGATGCCTTTGACTCTGACATGTTAAAGTTAGCTTGGATGCTGTCCTACATGAAGGCTGAGCAGGCCTCCACTTACACACTGTGTGTGCTCTGATATTCCAGAGGTGTTAGAAGCTTTGCAGACTGAGCAGCCTTTGAAAAGGATTTATGGGCAGAGTTCTTTCCAATCAATCCTGCCAAGTTTGCAGCACTAGCGCTGTGCATCAGAGAGCAGTACGGACAGAGAAAGCAGATGCTGGATGAGTACATTGACTCCTTCTAGGCATTAGTCAAGCAAGCAGCCTACTCAAATGGTCTGAAACTTTGTCTCATATTCTGGGATGGCCTGCACCTCACCTTAATGGAGCATATCAACAACCTTGCTGAGGGCCGCCCAGACAATAAGCAGATTTCCTCCTGGTACAAGATGGCTTGGGACCAATGGCAGCTCAGAGAGATCCAGCAGAAGCTACACCAGATGCACCCTGCTCACCACCCTGCTCCAATGGTAAGTCTTCAGCACTCCACTCCCCTGCACTCAGTGCCTGCTCCTGCTCCTGCCACTCCCACACCACAACTCCTACCCCTGAGCATCCCATGAATGTAGTGCCACCTGGCAACATCACTCCACACCACTACTGTGTCAGCAATGCAAAAGTCCAAGCACTTTGCATAGCACTGCCTGCTGGGCCTAAAGGTGCACTATCTCTCTACTGTGGAGCAAGAAGAGCTTTTCCTGCAACTACTGGCTGCAAAGGACGCTGCCAGAGCATCATCACCAGATAAGCTATCACCAGAGTTGGCCCCAGAGGAGTGGTGCATGCACCCCTCTCCCAGACCCAAAGGAGAATTTTTAGTCAAGCAATGGATGAGGTATACACCTCTGTCACCAGGTACTAACAGGTTCACATGTCTGTTGTTAGAAAATGCAATACACACTCTGATGCCAATTCTTCTGAGATAGAAGAATCTCAAAGTCCCCTCTCAGATATACTAATGCCACCTCTGGATCTCAAGCCATCCTCTCCCATGCTGGTGAAGCCCCATCAGTGCAGTCCTCTGGCCTGGAAACACTGGTTGCTCCAGCAATATATGGTGGTCTCTACTCTCTTTGCATACTCACTGTGCCTCAACGTGGAGATCAAGACCACAGACATGCAACAGACCCATGGAGTCACAGCCCTTCTGGATAGCAAAGTAACAGGACTGCTTTTGAACACAGAGTTTGTGAAACATCATGACCTAACCATGCAGCCACTCTCCAAGCCCATTCCGGTGTTCAACATTGATGGAACTCCCAATGAAGCTGGCACCATCAGCTCTGTCTTAGACCTGATCCTGTGCTATGAGATCCACACCAAACACACAGTCTTTGCAGTTATCAGTCTAGGCAAGTAAGACATGATCCTTGGCTTCACTTGTCTCTGGAAGCACAACCCAGAAGTAGACTGGGCCCAGGGCAAGGTAACAATGAGCTGATGCCCTTGGAGGTGCTCCACCTGCACAACCAAAGTCAAGGAAGAGCACTGGGCTGGAGTGCAAGAGCACATGGCCATCTAGACTTGCGATGCAGGCCACCTCCCCTTTGCAGACCTTAATCTCTTGGACTCCCCACCTCCAGCAATCCCCCATAGAGAGGCCCACTATAAGAACAACTGGAGCAGCAGCAAGGCCCTGAAGAAAGAGCTAGGAGGGGAGTTTCATGGCATCCATCACCTGAAGTTTCCAGATGAGGCAGTAGAAGTTGGGGATCAGATCTATGCAACCACTCTGTGCCCGTCACTACTCATCAAGGAGATCTGGACCAACCAGACCCCTTCTCAGTAGTTAGCCCAGGTGTTTGCCACTAATTCTCCACCCCAGGCATGACAGAATGTGGTGCCTCAGTACCTCCACAGCTTTGAGGATGTGTTCTCTAAGGTCTCCTTTGACTCACTCCCAAAGTGCATACAGTGGGACCATGCCATTGAACTGATGCTAAACTCCAAACCCTCCAGCTGTAAGGTGTACCTGTTAGCACCTAAAGAACAGGACAAGCTTGACGCCTTCCTTCAGGAGAACCTGGACTCTGGTTGCATCTGCCCTTCCAAGTCACCAATGGCCTCTTCAGTCTTCTTCATCAAAAAGAAGGATGGCTTGCTCTGGCTGATCCAAAACTACTGGGTTCTTAACGCTATGACAGTGAAGGATTGCTACCCCCTCTCCCTCATCTCTGAGCTCATCAATAACCTTTCAAGGGTGCAATACTTCACTAAACTGGATTTCTGGTGAGGTTACAACAACATGTGCATTCAGGAAGAGACAAGTGGAAGGCTGCCTTCCAAACCAACCAAGGGCTGTTCAAACTGCTTGTTATGTTCTTTGGACTCACCAATAGCTTGGCCACCTTTAGACAATGATGAATGACATCTTCTGGGACCTCATTGCAGAGGATGCAGTGAGTGTTTACCTTGACAATATCCTCATCTACACCAAAACACTTGAGAAGCACCACTGAGTCATGCATATTGTTTTGAAACACCTCTACCAGCACTAGCTCTATCTCAAACCAGAAAAGTGTGAGTTTGAGCAGACCCAGATTGAGTATTTGGGGCTGATCATCTTGCATGGAGCTGTGGAGATGAACCTAGTGAAGGTGGCAGGTGTGGTGGAGTGGCTGGAGCCCAAGAACAAAAAAGAGGTGCAGGCCTTCCTATAGTTCACCAACTTCTACTGGAGGTTCATCCAGGACTTCTTTCATTATGCACACCCTCTATTTGATCTCACCACAAAGGACACTGCCTGGAGCTGGAGACCTTCAGAGCAGACTGCCTTTGACGCTCTTAAGCATGCAGTCACCTCTGGGCCTGTTCTTCTGTTCCCAGACAATAACTCTCCCTTCTAACAGCTCTGACTTTGCCGCCAGAGCTATCTTATTGCAATAGTTCCAAAATAATGAAAAGTGGCATCTGGTGGTCTTCTACTCTAAGAGCCTGAATGTGGTAGAGCACAAGTATGAGATCCATGACAAGGAAATGCTGGCTATCATCTGAGCCCTCAAAGAATGGCAGCACTTTCTGGAGGGTGCCTGGCATAAGTCCAAGGTTTGGACAGAACACAAGAACCTCAAATACTTCTAAACAGCCAAGAAGCTCAACTGTCAACAGGTGCAGTGGTCCCTGTACCTAGCCAACCTTGACTTCTCATTGCACCACAAGCCCAGCTGGAGTATGGAAAAACCCAATGTGCTGTTTCAGAGTGGACCATGGCACCAAAAGAGACAACAACAGCAACATTGTGCTCCTTTGACCAGAGTTGTTTGCTATCCAGGCCATGGCGGGCTTGGCTGTCCAGGGAGTGGAGGTTGATATCCTCTGGGACATCTGACAGGGAAACTGAGATGGCCACCATAAAGATTTTGTTGCTTAGGCAGCCATGGCTCTGAAGTTGGGACCCACCATGGAGGCCAAGTTGATCCACACAAACAAGTGGGCCCTCTAGGATGGGCTTCTGACCTTCTAAGACTTCATCTATGCACCCAACATCCTGGACCTCTACTGGACAATTGTCAAGCAGCACCACAACTCCCACATTGCTGGACATCCCAGCTGATGGAAGACACTGGAGCTAGTGTCCTGAAACTACTGGTGGCCCCAGATGTCTCGGTACATTGGATCCTACACTAGTACATGTGACCTTTGCCTCCAGACCAAGCCTCAGCACTGCCTCCCCACCAAACAACTCCACCCACTACCAATCCCCACAGAACAATGGAGCATAGCCTCCATGGTAGAGCTCCCCGATGTTACAACCCACTGATGATGCCTGAAATTGTACCAAGTGGTGTTTAGGTGAGCAGTCACAAGGCAAGTAGCGTCGGGCTTGCTAGTGGAGGTGAGCCAGGCAGGGTCCCAGAAAACAAGTTAGTGGAGAACAGCAGTAAGGGCATAGTAAGGTAATGCTTAGCGTAGTTGCCAAGCATGCAATGCCTGCCATAGTTGCAAGGCACGTAGATGACAAGAACACCATACAATAGTGCTCTTGGTGTAGAGTAAGCTTAAGAAAGGCGGAATTGAGCTCAGAAGCCCAAGTGTAAGAGATAAAGGGCAAAGGTAACTTGTTATTTGCAGGCTATAAGTACAGTATATATAGTAAAGTGTAAGCGAAGTCACTGTTGGCAACCCTTGAGTTGCCAACATGGGGAACTAGTAGGTAAATAGTAGGCCACAATTTTTTATATAGAAAAGTGTCCATCAGCTCTTAGCGATGCCTAGCGGCGCTAGTCAGGCTGTCTGTCATGTTAAAAATACCAAAAAGTAAGAATGGAATCACCAAAATGTCAACATTGTGAAATGATGGTGGTTACTAGGATGCGGTAGCAAAGCCAGCAAAACCTCGGGGTCAAGAAAATAAGGTAAATAAATCAAAAAATAATAATGAAAAATACACTAAATGTATGTCTGGGGTTCGAACCTCAGCTTTCTGAGGGGGTGGCAGGTAATCTATAGGGCATGCTAACCACTAATCCATATGGCTGTGCCAGGGAAATCATCAGTACACCTTTTGATACAACCTGGGTCTTATCAACACCTAGTGGCGCCAGTCAAGCTGTTTGTTGGATCAAAAATGCCAAGAAGTAGGTCTGAAATCACCAAAATGTCAACGTTGTGAAATGATGGTGGCTACCAGGGTGCAGCAGCAAAGCCAGCAAAACCTTGGAGTCAAGAAAATAAGGTAAAAATAAATCAAAAAACAATAATGAAAAATACACCAAGTGTATGTCCAGGATTCAAACCTCAGCCTTTTGAGAGAACACCAGGTAATTCAGAGGGTGCACTAACCACTAATCCATACAGCTGTGCCAGTGAAATCATCAGTACGCCTTTTGATACAACCTGGGTCTTATTACCACTACCAACCACCAGTACTCAGCTCCAGCCCTGGGACTCCAACCTCTCCATACCAGCCTCGGCAATGTCCTGAGCCCAAATTGCTACCTAACCAGCCACCCTGGCAGCCCCAAGCCATCACTGCCCATCACCACCACCAGCCACCACTGCCTCCAGCACTCTTTGGCCATCACTGTCTGCAGCCACCACATCAGCACTAGCCTCAGCTATCTCCAGCACTTCCCCAGCTGCAGCTGCCACATCAGCACCAATGCTGGCAACCCCTCACACTTCCCTCAGCCCATACCAAAGCCTTCTCTGGCTGCCACCAAGATGCCCCTTATGCATCATGACCATGCATCACCACTGGTCCAACCTCTACATATCTTACTCCACTCCTGCTTGCCTCCTCACCTCGCCATCATTCCATACCTCTGTGCTCCCAAAGCAAGACCTTTCTTTGAGGAGTTTCTTTTGCACCACATGACATGTGTTGACCACCACTGCCGCCTTGCACAATCCCTGGGCTTTATCTTGAGCCTTGGCACCACAACTTGTCACCAAAGCCTGGACCTGAGCCCCAGGGCCTATGTACCATCCAGTATATAAGTTGTAGAGTAGCATCTTGTACTCTAATCTTGATATTGCTGTACTTTTGTCTTTAATTTTGTGTTTTGCCTCTGTTTTGTAGTTTCACATCTTCTGGTCTCCATTTCTTGACTTATCTCATTTTTCATCTTGTACTCGTCTCATCTCATCTCACTTCTCTCATCTCTACTCATCTCATATTCTCAATCTAACTCTGCTTTATTTTTCTCTCTCTGCCTCAAGTTTCTAAGTCTCTTCTCTCTTCTCTCTTCTTTTGCCCCAGTCTCAACTTGTTCTGTTTCCCTTTCCATCTCTCATCTTGACTCTTTCCCCTTTTGGCTTGCTTAGATTTTCATGCCCTTATCTTTGACCCTGGGACTTGCTAGGTCTCCTTGCTTGCCTCAGCTATCTGTTCATCTGCACCAGGACTCACTTGCACATTGGTGCTTGTCTTCCCCTCTACCCTCGCATCCTCAGGACTCATGCTCACCCTGGCCCTTGTCCTCCAACCCTCTTCCTCACCCTCAGCAGTTGCAATTCTGCCCTAAAATGACCGGTGATTACTCGCTCAATCACTGCTTGTATTTCTGGCCTTGCTCTGGTCTCACATGTCCTGTGCTCTTGACAGTACTATTGCATTTGTGAACATTGTGTGTGCCATGTGTGGATTTGCCCAGTAGACTGAGCCCCTGTAGTCAGTGGAACATAACACCTGATGCTCATGACTATAATGCCATCATGGTAGTGGTGGACCTTTGCAGCAAACAAGCACACTTCATTCTCACCCACACCACTTGCTCTGCCATGGGTGCCATGAACCTGTACTGGAAGAATGTTTGAAAGCTCCATGGCCTCTCAGATGCCTATATGTTAAACCAGGGCCCACAGTTTGTAGCAAAGTTCACCTGAGAACTCTACTGACTGCTCAACATGAAGCTCCACACCTCCACCGCCTACTATCCACAGTCCAACAGCCAGACAGAATGCATGAACCAGGAGCTCAAGCAGTACCTCCACCTCTTTTGCAATGAGTGGCAGGATGACTGGGACAAGCTGCTTCCAGATGCTGAGTTCCAGTACAACAACCATGTTCATGCAGCCATTCAGGTGTCATCCTTCTTCCTGGATACCCATGCATGGGCTTTGAGCCCTGGGCCTGGCCCTCAGAGAACAAAGCTGTGAACAAGTTTGTGAACCAAATGAAGGTGGTGCAGGAGGAAGACAAGGCTGCTCTGGCAAAGGCAAAGAACAACATGGCTCAATACTATGACTATGGAAGAACTCCAGCACCCAAGTACCAGCCTGAAGACTAGGTCTATCTAGATGCCTCCGACATCACCATCACTTGCCTGTCAAAGAAGCTTTTGCACCATCAGCTAGAACCCTTCATGGTGGAACAACAGATAGGCTTGCTAGCTGACTGACTCTGGCTCTCAGCAAGAATGTGGCAGCTTTACCCAGTACTATCCCAGGGTGATGCCCAGCACTCCCTCCACCTCCAGTGGTGGTCAACGACAATGAGGAGTATGAAGAGGAGATCCTACATGGTTGCCTATTTAGAAAGTGGCTACAGTACAGGGTGAAGTGGGAAGGTTACAGGATCAAAGACATCTTCTGGTAACTCCAAGAGAACATGCATGTGCCAGAACTTGTCAGAGAGTTCTACTGGAGACACTCAGATGCACCCTAGGCCATCTGGTCTATCCCATCCCACTAGTGGACCAAGCAATCTGGACCTTCTTCCACCCTGCATGTCAAGATGTTGCATGCTAGAGGGGGAGTGATGTTGGGGGAATTCCATTCAACTTCCATTTTTGGCACTTCACTACACTCCAGCCCACTTCCTACGCCACTTTCTGGGACCCCTGGGGCTTGCTCTAGACCTTCAGGGCTCATTCTAGACCCCTGGAAATTGCTGAAGATTGTTTCCTTTTTAGGAAACTCCCAGAACTTCCCACACTCCCTGTTCAAGCATTATCCAAGATTAAGGTTGGCTCCAGTCACCTGTACAGTTGTTCTCATGCCTCCACTGCCCACTGATGTGCTGCACTGAGCAGCAGGGATCCTTAGACTTGTTCTCTTCAGATTCCCCTCTGCTAGTTGTGTGATTGAGCTGCAGCTCCTGGAGGTCACCCTTACAACTCCCAGTCATACTGTTGTGCACACAGCATGCTGCCCCACTTACTCAGGCCTCCTCCACAGTGGGGAGTTCATGGTGGACAAAGGCAGTAAGTTCAACACCAGCCTCAATCTCACATACAAATCCATACAGTTCTTCTCCAACTTTGGGGGCACTACATGAAGACGGGCTGAGGGGCTAAACTATCAAATCCTTGACGTATGTCTTTACCTACGCTTATCACACACACACTCGAGTCACCCTCCCAGCCTCCAAGACAGACCCTTTCAGGAAGGGAGTCACAATCACCATTGCCACAGCACCAGGGCCATCCAACATGCCCCATCGCCACACTCAAAGTGTTGGACTCGACCACATGATGTCACCACACACACACATCACACATATCACACAAGACCACCATTGCATTGTATCCTTACCATCTATCCACCACCTTGTAAACAATGTCCCAAAGGTGGAGTCAGTAACACTCAACTGATTTAGAGCAAGCACAACACACTGCACAATTCCTCAGTATCAACCCAGCTCAGACTTGGCCACATGTCAAGTATTCTGTCTATAGCATACTTGCAAGTACACAACGACCATGTACATGCATGTAATACATGGCTGTTCGCACATCCACATGTGCCCTTTCTCTCTAGCAGGTCCCAACCACAAATATCTCGATCAAACCAGGAGTCTGCTTCCATGCCCGAAGCGTCTTCTTGATAGGGATCCTCCAGACTCACAGAGCGCAACTCCCATTTTCACACATGCTATTCAAGATCATCCATCCCTTTTCAAGAATGAATATCAAGATGATCTAGCTGAGTCATCCAATACCCCATCAACATCCACGAGCTACGCCTTGGGCCTTTGGCCCGAGTCTTAGCAGTGGGGAGCTTCACTCTCTTGGGGGCTTCACCCCCAAACCCCCTCTTAATTCCACCCCCAACCTTGCTTCGCTCAGTTAGGGCCTTGGTTGGCCAACTCAAGGCTTGGATCCAGCCTCAACCTCACTTTGTTCGGTTAAGGCCTTGGTTGGGGGGACTCAAGGCTTGGATCCAGCCTCAACCTCACTTCGTTCGGTTAAGGCCTCGGTTGGGGAACTCAAGGCTTGGATCCAGCCTCAACCTCACTTCATTCAGTTCAGGCCTCAGTTGAACAACTCAAGACTGAGATCCAGCCTCAACCTTGCTTGGCCTTGGTTAAGGCCTCAATTGAGTAACTCATAACTTAGCTCCAGCCTCAACCTCACTTTGTTGGATTAAGGCCTCAGTTGGCCAGCTCACAGCTTGGATTCAGCTTCAACCTCACTTTGTTTGGTTAAGACTTCAGTTAG
>JAGGAQ010000390.1:0-18669 GCA_017657225.1 Termitomyces sp. T69sscA | reverse complement strand
TATAAACAACAACTCGCCTCTGCCGACTTCCGCGCTGACATGCGTTCCCTTAGTTTTCGCGCGCCCTGCCTTTCTCTTGCAAAATTCGCACTTTCCCTCGCTCGGCCTCGGCGTTCGCGCTCCGAGCCCGCCATCAAACCATCGCCACCGATCGAAAGTCCAGTAAGTCGCATTTCCTCACACAAACTCTGTCTTGATGCGCCACAATCCAGGATGTCCGATCGCCGTCCCCTGCGCCGACCGAAATCGTCGAGCCCGAGTCTGAGCACATACTCAAAACTCTCAACGAGCTCGGCATCAAAGTGCGCGACTTTGCCTACCCAGCAGCGTCCTCCTCCGTCGTCGCGCCCGTCGCAGAGCTCTTTGACCCATACCAAGCCATCTCCGAGTACGAGTACCGGCTCCGTATGACCCCGCACATCCCCGTTCCAGGCAAGACCATGCGTCGCCTGCTGAGCATGTCCTGGGTCCCGCAGGAAGAGGCCCAGGCACGCCTGCGGCCAATCGACGTGCAGGCGATGGAGGAATACGATAAGAGGAGCACAGGGTACCCGTATCGGACGATGAAGTGGAAGTCTGTCCCTACTGACAAGGAGCGTGAGACCCTGTTCGAGAAGGCCGCGCCGTTCTTTCGGCAGTTTGATAAAGTCCAGGCTGAGCTTCGTATGGAAGAAGAGTGGCAGGAGCAGGAGAGGCTGCGTGGCGAAGAGGCAGGGGAGCGCGTGGCACTGCGATTACAGGAGATCGAGGAGAGGGAGAGGAAAAAGCTCCTGCAGGCGACGCTGCAGGAGCCTGAAACGCTCTTTGACGTGCAAGACACCACTGCTGACACACCACCTCCAATATTAGCGGGCAAGAAGCGCGCGTTGGAGCGCTCGCCTTCGACGCCCACTCTCACTGTGTCATCGACAACCAACGGCCCCAAACGCCTCAAGCTCTCCGGTGACGCCGCGTCTTCCGCACCTGCTGCTGCGGGGTACTCTCCGTCTCCGTCTCCGTCCCCGCAGCCGTATCAGCAGTACCCCGCGCCGCTGCACGCGTACGACCCCAGGCTGTACCCACACGCGGCCAGCGTGATCGCAGCGGAGGACCGCCCGCGCGCTGGCGAGGCTACGCCGCCCCTTTCCGACGACGAGTCGCATGGTATACTTCAACCGCCAAAGAAGAAGGGGGGGCTGGTGCGGACTCAGACGTTTGCGCAGCTTTAGCTTTGGGTTTCGTCTTTCCTTGCAGGCATGCTTTTGTCCTTTCTACGTGTGGGCATTATCTATCATCGTCATTGGGAGTAGACATTCAGGATGTATCGTTTACCTTACTCAATCGCTGTACTGTACACTACTTTATCAGTATACCTTCTTCTTTTCCCCTTTCTCCTTGTTTTCTTCTTTCTACTCTCTGTCGGACGGTCCTCCACTCACCTAGATGTAGTGGTGTAACACTTGTATACATGGAATCTGTATCGCGTAGATAGATACCCAGTATCGTATTTATCCAAATTTCCATTGCATTTTTACAAAGTTCAAAAAACTTGCAAACAAATAAGAGGATCTGAGTACAGCGAGGATCTCAACCACGGCGACCTGCCCTCTTTGTCTCTGAAAGCGAACATGATCACTTGGAAAATCATACAGTGTGAAGTTTCCGTGTGTGCCACCTTGATTCAATCCATTGAATGATCAAATATGCAGTTAGTACAGGTAGACGTCACGAATAGGCTGAGCATGACATCCAGGAATCGTTTCATACAAATGATAATCTCTTGGATAGTTCGGTCGATCTACCAGATGTCTACCAGGAAGACGTTAAAATAACACAGGGAACAGTCAGATAGAACAATGCACTGACTGTCGCCGAATATGGTCTGTTACTAAAGACAACCTGCCGGTGCACTGATATTTACATTTAGCACACATGAATTTATCTCCAAAAGTCGCAGGAGCAATTTTTTGAACAGTTTCAAGTTCGCTGTCAGTCAGATTTGCGCGTGACATGCGTGGACGATGGCCGCCGTCATGCTTCATGACATGATGGACCTATAGATCACAATGAGAAGTATACGAATGAAGACCGGACTGGAAGGTGACGAACTGCTACGGGCCATGACATCAAAGCTCGCCATTGATGTGATGCAAAAAGTGAACATTGATGACACTCGATAATAAGGGTGGGCCATCGGACATCCTCCGTCGTCGTAGTTTCAGGGTCGAATCCTAATTCTCCCAAAAGGGCTTTTGCAGAGGAGTACGCCTTATCAGCGAAGAAGATTTTTTCGCCATTCACATTCCATAGACATGATTCATGTCTGAAATTGCCGAGAGTCGCGCATTTATGCTTGAGTACTTCAGGATACTGGAATTCATCGCAATTTCTATCACAAGAGAAGAACGTAGTGGCAAGCAAGAGGGGGTTTACACCATTCAGTCCACTAGTTGGTGTCGTACTAGTGACGACCATGTTCCGAAGTACTGTCTCGCAGGAAGTGCGCCAATTTTCGATTGATTCAAGGATCACAGATTCTGAAAAGTCTATAGTTTCCTCAGTCGGAGCCTTGATAAGCGTCGAAACTGGCTCTTTCGATTCAAGGTCGAGGTGGTTGGGGAAGATCACCTTGTCCCCAATATTTGTTTGCAGATCGTGTACACGATTTGACAGGAGATGCCTCCGGTTAGATTGAGCAAACAGATACTCTCTTTCCAATCGACGAGCCTTATGCTCCTCCATTTTTTCGATGATATCGTCCTTGATATTTTGCCACACTAGGAAATCATCATATGATCAACATTTGAACATATATTTAACTGTGTGCGACATACCACGATCCGTGAGGTCCTTCGGTTGATTCACGGACGGCCAACTAGTCATTCCTTCAATAGTTTTAAGATCCTTCTCCCAGCCTAACAGAAATGATCAGTCAAGCTGGAGAATGCAGTCGAAAAAGGAATTTACCAAGATCAGTCAACCTCTGTTTAATACTGACGGGGCAGAGTAAGGCGCAGTTGGAGCTCACATCAAAAATGACTTACGCTTCGTATCGACGCTGGCGGATTTTGTCAAGTTCATTACCACGTTTTTGAGCTTGAATCTTCAGCCATTGTTCGCACAGGTGACCGTGCTATAGTAGCAAGTGAAATAAGAGTTATCGAGTTAAAAAACGACTGACAGTAATCCGACGTTCTCTTGTGTCTTTCATTTCCTGTATCCAAACTTGCCTATCGTCAGACTTGCGAAGTCTTTGAAATCTTCCAAGCAATTGGTTGGCGTATGCTCTGTAGATCAAGTGGTTATCAGAAAGGTTAAATGTTTCGGCTGCAAAAGTGTCGGTCAATGATCACATTAACTATTGAACATTTTGCTTCACTTTTGCTCTGCGGGTCGATTGCAGATAGCAGGGGCAGGACATTAGGGCATTTTTTACCTTCCGTGAACTGAAAGAGCCTACAGAGCGGCTTTAATAGGTTTGTACCGCCCAGCCTGTTTATATTACTCACCGAATTAACCCTTTCTTGTCAGTAAGGCATGCAAAACAATAGCACCGACGGATGGACCACATATAGTATCGACCTTTTGCTTTTTTGCAACCCTTAAACATGTTTCAGTCGTAGTAAATTGGAACGAAGACTGATGAAACAGACATCACAGAGTGGGGTGAAGATGAGGTTGGCAAATTGCACTTCGTTGAGGTCGTCTGGACATTCGGGAAGTTCATCATCAAGATTTAGTCGCGCTTGTTTCCACATTTTTTCAGCCGATTTTGTCATCAACATACGCCTGAGAGCCTTGCACATTCGAGAGAGAGACAAAAGCTCGCCAGAAGTAAGGTACATAAAAATCTAAGCGATTCACATAAGATTCAGAGGTTTTGTAGAACCAGATTAGAATCTACCTCTTGGAGGATGTCCAGAGGCATTTCAACGATATCTTTCAATGCTCCTCGACGTCCCCGTACGTTTTTCAATTGCAAACTGGGGTGAAGACTTGGTGCATTCGACGTTGACTGCTTGCGACGCTTCTCAGATCGAATAGACTCTTCATCCTTTTTCTTCCGATTCGTACTTGACGAGCGCTTCTTACGGTTTTCAATGGCTGCATGGGCAGGCACAGCTGGACTCATTCTGACTACCATCGGGCTGGCAAGGCGAGCGGAGCGTCGAGGCATGATAACTCTGAAGAAAATGCACAATAGATCTTGTTTCTGTGGAGCTTTATGTATGCCCGCGAGGGTTTGTGACTCGAGTGTTTGACTTTTTCTCACCCTGACACTAGTCTTGGTCACGTGAATCACGTGAAGTTCACACTAGATCACGCATTATTTTCTTATGGGCCGTTGCAAGCACGGCATGTCAGAGATCTATGGGCGACGATGTCAACCTAATCTGCGAACTTTTTTGTGAATATGGAATCATTCCCTGGCAGTAATTTCACATGAGGTACAGGCAAAGTTCAGATTTTGCAGCTATACTGACAACAAAGAGGATGTGGAAGTCAAAGTGTGAGAAGGAGTATATGCAAAAAAAGATTGTAAGGGAGAACATAGCTAGAGACAGTGTGAATGTAATATTATGTGAATGGCAGGCTAAATTTCCCATAGAATAATGTGTATGACCGAACCTCAAAACACAGAATAAAACAAACAAAGATGCTTTGTCAGGATGTCAAGCCACCATGTCATTGTCAGGTTCCGCTGACCATGGGGGCTCAGTCCACTGGGCAAATACCTTACATGGTGATCACTGTGTCCATGGACGCAGAGCACCGGTAGGGCGCAAGGTGTAGGAGGCCGAAGCGGAGTGGGAGAGGTGTGCTGAGGAGTGCTGGTAGCGCCGGATGAGTGGGTAAGTGCTGGGGGGGTGGAGGACAAGTGCTGGGGGGTAGGTGTGAGTCCCAGGGATACAGAAGGGTGGAACAAGTGAGCGCCGGTGCGCGAGCGAGTCCTGGGGTTCAAAAAGATGACAGGCATGGGGACTTAGTGAGTCCTGGGGATGGAAACAGAAACACGGAGATTAAGTGAGCCAAAAGGGGAAAGGGTCGAGATACGATAAGGGGAAAGGGAACAGAACAAGTCAAGATGGGGAACTGGAGACAGAAGAGACAAGAGAACTTAGAGTTGAGAGAGAGAGAAGAAGCAAAGCAGAGTGGAATTAGAGTAAGAGACGAGTAGAGACAACACAAGGAGACGATATGAGGCGAGTATGATAAGAAATGAAGCAAAGTGGAAATAATGAGACCAGAACGTGCGAGAAGATGAGACAGAGACGAAACACAATGAAACAATACAGAAGTTATGGTAATATCAAGACTAGAGTACTACTTACTACTCTGTAACTTATATACTACGCAGTAGGTAGGCCCCAGGGCTCAGGCCCAGGTTCCAGTGGCAGGTTGTGGCACTGGGGCTTGGGGTGAGACCCAGGGGCCATGTGGAGCAGGGTGGGAGTTGAGACATGTCGTGCAGCATGGAGGTCTTGTACTGGGAATGCAGAGACACGTGGCAGTGGGGCAGTGAGGAGGAGAGCAGGAGCGGGGCGTGGCATGCGGAGGTTGGGTCAGGGGTGATGCATGATCGTAATGCATGATGGGGGTCTTGGCATGGACCAGGGGTGTTGGGTGTTGCTGGTGCCGGCGCTGATGTGGTGGTTGTGGGTGGTGTGATAGCCAAGGCCAGCATTGATGTGGCGGTCACAGCGGTGATGGCCAAAGGGGTGCCGGGAGTGGTGGTGGCTGGTGGCGGTGATGGGCAGTGATGGCCAGGGGCTGCTGAGGGGGTTGGCCAGGTAGCGGTTAGGGCCTGGGGCAGTCATAGGGGTCGTTTTGGGGAGGGTTGGAGTCCCGGGGCCAGGGCTGAGTCCTGGGGGTCAGTAGCGGATCGTGACAGTTATCAGTTGAAGTCCAAGAAGGTTTGAAAGACCTGGAACTGAAATGTTCACAAATAAAATAGTAATGGATATCAATGTGTTTAGAATGGAAGGAAGTAGAGTCTGATTTGGCAATGTTGATGTAAGGGCAACCTCTGGGAGTTGCAGCTCAATCACACAACTGGCAGAGGGAAATCCAAAGTTATATTAGGCATGATAATCAATGATACAATAGTGACTAATCACCTAGCAGAGGGAAATCTGAAGAGAACAAGTCTAAGGATCCCTACTGCTTGGTGCAGTGTATCAGTGGGCAGCAGAGGCATGAGAATGACTGTACAGGTGACCAGAGCTAATCTTAACCTTGGATGACACTCAAATAGGGAGTGCAGGAAGTTCTGGGGGTTTCCTAAAAAGAAAATGACCTCCAGAGATCTCCAGGGGTCTAGAATGAGCCCCAGAGAGTGGCATAGGAGGTGGGCCAGAGTACAGTGAAGTGCCAAAAATGGAAGTCAAATGGAAGTCCCCTGACAGTTGATTGCGCTTTTGTTGTCACAAACAATGAAAAAAAGGATCTGAAAAAAGCATGTGAAGTGAGCATAACAATTGATGGATCCAAATAGCCTCTTGCATGGCATGTGCCATGGCTATATACTCTGCTTCAGTGAAAGACAAAGTAACAATATGCTGACAAACAGAGGACTATGAAATGAGGCTGGAATACATGTAAAAAGCATAGCCAGATATGCTGCGACAAGAAGCCAGATCCAAAGCCCAGTCAGCATCAACAAAGCCACTATCCTGAGGGAGTAATAAATGGGAAGGAGATGATTTGGAGGCAACATCAAATTGTACCCAAGAGCAAGGTCAGACGTATCAGCCAAGTACTGCAAAACACCTTTTGCAGCCAAGAGATGGGCATGGGTAGGATGAGAGTTAAATTGACCCAGATGCATTGCAGTGAAGGCCAGATCAGGGCAAGTGCAAAGGCTTAAGTAAAGCAAGGAACCAATGAAGCATTGATAGTGTATCTTAATGACATCATTGAGGATGGAAGGAAGAGAATTGGGTGGAGGGTCTGGGAGAGAAGAGGTACAGGTGAAGCCTTAGCATCTGTGAGGTTGTATGTGGCCAGAAAATCAATGACATAGCCCTGTTGGAAAAGCCATAGTGTTTTTGCAGCATGATTGTGATCAATGCAAATGCTCAAGTAAAGGGTAGCAGAGGAATGGAGTTAGTGGAATTCAAGCCATCATTGATATCAAGACAGATAATGATGAAAAGGTTGGAATCATTGGGAGGCATTGGAATGGAAGAATTAGGAGGCAAGGCAAAAGCACCAATGAATACTGCATAATCGATGTTACAACAGACAAGATTAAGGCCCTCTAGAACCAAACAGATAACCTCATACTACTCATGAGACAATTGCTTGAGCCCATATAGCACACAAAGGGGTGATAAATGATGGATTTATCCACTTCAAGGAAACCTAGGATCTGGTGACAATAAACTTTGTATGATAAAGAAGCATTAAAAAATGCCATCTTCACATTGAAGGTGAAAAGGTGAAGGTCGTGTTGTGTAGCATGAGCCAAGACCAAGCAAATACTTGTCATCTCTGCAACCAGTGCATAAGCAGTATTATAGTCTTCAGGACATTGGCTAATCCTTGAGCTACCAGTTGAGCTTTCTCCAAGCCAGGTATAATTTTCCCATCCACATCTAATTTGTGAGTGAAAACCCACCAAACACAAATCACCTTCCTGCCCTTTGGTAGCACAGCAACCTGGAAGATACTGCTACTTCATGCTTCATAGCTGCAATCCAAACATCTGCATCAGAACAACACATTGAATCATTGTAATGCCCAAGAGGTTTAGAGAGATCAACCAAAGGCAGGTCTTTGAAAGGAAGATGTATAGGTCCATGATCAATAACAGCTTTGTAGTCTGCAAGGTCAGCTCACTCAAAGAAAAATAGATTGTCAAAATCATGTGCAGAGACAGTGGATGTGATGAGGCTTTGAAAATCAATGATTACTGATAGAGATTGCTCAGAAAGAACTTGGTGTTCAGTTCTTGTAGCATGTAAACAAATAAAATGATCATTCTATGATGTGATGTCCCTAAGGAAAGCCAGGCCTTTCTCAGTTGGGACCATATTGCAAGAAGGATGCAAAGCAGATAAATGAGGAGAAGCAGGTGGATTATGAATAGAATCAGGATCAGGAGATGGAAAGGGGGGTGTAAAGGGAGGATAGGCAGGTTGAAGCACTAGAGATTGAGAATGGCTTACAGAGACGGAGAGGAGAGGGAGAGGAGTGTTGAGTATTAAAAGGGTGTAAATAGCCAGGAGTAGATTCATCAAAGATTACATCACAAGAGAGAAAATACTTTCCATTGAGATCACAAACACAATAACCAAGGTGATTCTCATTATAGCCAGCAAAAATAGCTTTAAAATGACAAGACGAGCCCTTGTTATGAATTTCAGGAGGGTAAAGAATAAAGCATCTGCAACTCCAAACACAAAGATGAGATAGGTCTGGTTTATAGTTCTCCATGACTTCAAATGGGGTAGTTAACAATGGAAGGGTGGAGGTCAGAAGATGATTGCATAAATACTGGGTTATTATAATGGCATCATCCAAAAAAAGATAAATGGAGACCCAACCAAGCCATTAAGGTCTATGCTGTGTCCTCAATTGTCCAAATGTACTGTTCAGCTTTTCCATTCTGCTAGTGAGCATAGAGGGCCATTGTCTGATGAGAGATACCCTTGTCAACCATGTAATCTCTGTGAATTCACCTGCTCTATCAGAATGGTCAACTTTAACTTTGTTAGATTTAAAACACCAGTTTGCTTTGACACATTAAAGTGACTGAGGACTTGTGTGCAAGACAAAAGTAAAGGCATGCTCTCAAAGTTAGAATGGTTGCCAAGAATGAAATGGAAAATGTTTGAATGGCCATTTGCCCAAAGAACAGGAAAAGGACCACAAGGGTCCATATGGAGGAGATCACAAACAGCTGAAGCTCTGCATTGAAAATGATCAAATGGGTGAGCTGGATGCTTTCCTAAGATGCAAGGAATGCAATGCTGCTTAGTGAAAGAACCAAAATAATCAACCTTAGTCGCATAGTGCTTTGTGAGAACATTATGAGTGGCATAAATGCCTAGATGGCTGAGTCATTGATGTTAGAGATATGAGGTGGGGGGAGTTTAACAAAAAGAACTTGAAAATGCTAGAAAGAATACAAGAGATGTTGACGTGGAGAGTGCAATATCTCTAGGAAGAAGGACAAAATCACAGAAAAGGAAAGAAAGACAGTTATAAACTGACACCTTCAATATCTGTTCCTTGTGAGCATCTGAACAAAGAAAAGTAATTAATGTTGCATCCTTTTCAAAGACAATCCTAAGTCATTCTCAACTATTGACTCAACAGACAATATGTTGGTAGGTATGTTTGGAGCATGAAGACAATCCTTCAGAGCGATAATGATGTTTTTGCCACCAATATGTGTCCAAAAATGAGCCTCATCACAAGATAAAGTGGATAATGTTCCACAATTAGCAGTCCCAACAGGAACAGCACCTGTAACATTGTAGGTCCAAAAGAATTGACAATCTCAAAGAATGTGTGTAGTGCAGCCAGAATCTAAAATGGCATTAAATTGATCAGTCATTGAGGCAAGTGTGAGAGAGAACAAAGAATGAATAAAAGCAAAATACAGGTGAGACAAGTCACAATGAGACAAGGCAGTATAAGCAGTCAAACGGATATCATTGGATTCTTCAGTATTGGGTACATCATTTTTGTCTTCTTCTTCAACATATGGTAATGGAGTAGGTAAGTGTTCAGAATCAATCCAAAATAGCAACATTTGCTTTGGGGGTGAGCACAAGTAGGATTTTGACTATTTTCCATCCCACCACCTTTAGACCAACAATGTTCCACTGTATGGTCAAACATATTGCAATTTATAAACTGCATGCAAGGGTGAAATGACAATGGATCATTGGATGGTGGAGAAGTATCAGGAGCGGTTGTTGTGGCATTGGAGTTCGAACTAGGGAGAGGAGCAGGGTTTGAGGAACAAACATGATTAGACATAGACACACAACACTGATCAGCAGCAATGTTAAGGACATATGTAGCTAAAACATCAAAATTGTAAATGCCCTCAGGGCCTGCAGTCTCCCAAAAATGGCAAACATCTTTCTTCAGAATACTCCAAGCTTCACCCCTGTTGGGAAGACCACTGACAAATTTCTGAACTTTTTGCCAGGGGATAAAGTCCCAAGGTGTGCCTGAGAGCTGATGCACTGCAGCCCACCAAGACTGAATGTATGAGGAGATTGTTGCATGTGTAGCACAAAGTTTGAAAACACTTGCTTTAGTATATTCTGTGGTGGAAGCACTGCCAATACCAGCCTGATAGGAAGATCATATTCACTACCACCTTTGGGAGGAAGAGCATTCTGTATCTCTTGAGATAATTTCTCAACCAAACAATGTTTGACAATATTGTCATTATGCCAGAGAATGCAATAGGCTTCAGTCTCCTCAGGAGTTGAGTTGAAATTATAATGAGGTGGAAGAGAAATATGGCTGATAGGGTCTTCAAATCACCATCCTCATTATCACAAGTATAATAGTCATTGTTATATATCTCCACTGCAACATATTCATCTCTATTGATCTGGATGCTTTCAGCATCATCAATTGTGGATTCCTTCTTCACATGTTGAGGAGCTTCCTCATCTTTAACAAGCTTTTCCAGTTCCTCAGCAGCATTGTTCTCCACTGCTGCTATATGAGCCACTTGTACTTGCACTCTCAGCACTGTTCACTCCTTAAAGAAGTGGCCCATTAGGCCACAGTTGTAATACTGTGGTGCACTTCTACTAAGCTTGTATCTTGCATCACTGCCACCAAATGTGACTTTGAGAGGACCCACTTTTGGTGGAGTGTTCTGTGTTGCCTTTGGCCTAGATTGGTCCACTCTGGTCCCATATTGGACTTTCTTAGCTGCTGGTGGATCACCAGCTGGTCCTGTTCCAGGTCTATATTCTGCTGATACTGTTTGCCAAGCTATAGACTGCAAATTGCAGTTCTGTTCCAACCTTTACAGGTTGACAATTTTCCTTCACATAATGGGAGCTGCACTGATCATACTGTGTTGCAGTCCATTCAGAATACTCATAGCATATGGCATACACTAGGAACTTGATCACTATATTGACTTTTGGTGACAAATTATTGTTGTGTATGAGCATGCAATGCATCTCAGTTGGTATTCCGTCTAGGAATGTCTCTCAAATAGTGAACTCATCTGAATAAATGGCTATATTTAGAGCATAGCCCACCAGTTCATCATAGAAAGTCGCAACACCTGTTTGGGCATCATATACTGTAGTTGTAAAAGCTTCACAAGCCTCTTTTACATTTACAAATTAGTTATATAGGCTGATTAAGACCTCCTTGAAGGTCCACTCATGCTTGTCCTGATTTGTATGCAGGACATGTTTGTGGAATCAGTTTTGTGCCTCTTCATCTATGAATTCATAGAGCACAAAGATGTGCTCCTGGTTCAAAGCCTTTTCTTTGAGAGCTTCTTTTGCACTGCACAACCTATATCAATACCTGCTGCTGCTTTGCACAATTCTTGGGCTTCATTGTGAGCCCTAGCACCATGACTTGTTACTGGAGCCTGAATCTGTGCCCTGGAGCCTACCTACTCCCTGTTGTATATAAATTGTAGCATAGTATCTGGTACAGTAGTCTTGTTATTACTTAATCTGTCTGTATTTCTATTTGTTTTGTCTTGTATTTTGTATTCTGGTTTCCTAGTTTTAACTCTATTTCATTTTATATTGTTTGTACTCATCTCATATTATCTCATCTCTCTTGTCTTTACTTATCTTGTACTTTGTTCAACCTATCTCTCTGCTTCTCTCTCTTTCTGCCTCAAGCCTCTAAGTTCTTCTCTCTCTCATTTCCAGTCCTAATTCCTACTCACCTTGACTTTTCCCTTTTTCAGCTCAGCTAGATCTCCACACTCTTATCTCCAATCTTGGAACTTGCCAAGTCCCCTTTGCTTGCCCAGTCTCTTGATCTCTGGCTCCAGGACTTGTGCACTTCTCTGGCACTCATCTTCCACTTCTCTTACACCTTGACACTCATACTATTACCTCCAGCATGACCAGCATTCTCCACTTGTTTACTGCTTGCATCCCTAGTTTTTCTCTCCAGTCTTACACATTCCACATTCCTTAACAGTACATGCTGTGCATGTAGACATTGTGTTTACTATGTAAGAACTCACCGAGTGATCAGAGCCTCCATGGTCAGTAGAACCTGACACATAGCACATAGTCTCAGAGTAGTGCTCATAGCATCCATCATCATTCACCTCCTTCTGCTATGGGTAGAGCAGTGTCTGGTATAATAATGGCTCCTTGTGGCTAAGATAGGCCGTGCTTGTATAGTATTGTGGCTCATACACTTGGTAAAGTGGTTGAGCTGGCTGCTGAAGAAAAGTTTGATACTATATTTTCAGTCTATTTTGACCCTATTTGAGTTGCCCCTCCCCCTCCCAAGCTCTGAGAGCTTAGTCCAAAATAGGAAGAGCCAGAATAGGCCATCTGTAACTACTAAGTACATGCAATGTACATGTTTATATGCAAGTAAAAGGAAGAAAAAATTACTAAGTCTATCATTGGTCCAAACAACTACATACACTCAATAGCTTTGATTGAACTTGGTCCAATCCTCTCAGTCTTGCATGTTCTTCATGCACTTTGCTACCTGCTTAAGTATTGTTACTGAGACTCCAATTAACTTTAAACTCAAGATTACCCTGCTGAGTTCACTCATGGCTGATGATGTCATTCACAAACCATTCTTGATTTCTGTTTGCACCAAAATTGTAGAGCTCAGGTGTTGTATGATTTGGAAACAGTGCATTGCTGCTAGTTTGATAAGGTCATAGCAACAACATATGAAACTCTGGCAGAATCTGTCACACTTGAAGTGCATTGGGCAATTTGAGCACATAGTTTGATGTGCTGAGTATCATGGTATGCATGTGACCACACCCTATATCTTGTAGTCAGTAGCATTACATACTCTTTATCTAAGTCCATTCTGTTCTCAGTGCTATTTACATGCCATGTTGCAATTTGCAAGTCACAACCTTACACTTGGACTAAGATATAAATTTTTTTATCTTTTGCATTGATGACCACTCTGGAAGACCATGGCAAAGTGGCAGCTGCAGATCCAATGAGCAGTCAAATTGCAGATATAGTTTTCAATGCCTTGAGATCCCGGCTAGAGTTGCACATGCATCTACAGGATGACAAATTGACAGCTGTGTTAGCTTGCCTTCAGCAGCTCGAAGAGATGCAGATACAGAATAACACATTGGCTGTCATAATGGCTCACATTCAGCAGCTTGAAAAGGCAGCACAGAACTCATAGGTGCTGAGCCTTGCTATGTAGGAGGTTTGATGACTTCTACACATGCTAAGAATCAACCTGCTAGAGGTATATGACAGCAAGTCAAAACAGCTTGCAGATCAGTTTGCTAAGCAGGTCAAAGTGGTGGCAGAATTGAAAGTCTTCAGAGACAAGCAGCAAAAGATTGTGTGGGTATAATCTTATCTAACATGATCTGCATAACAATTGTCTGCTGTCATTAGTATAGGCTCAGATGATCCAGTGCTCAATTTGCAGTGGTTTTTCTAGAATGAATGGCTTACCAATTTTAAAAAAGCCTTCTGCATATGTGACTGAGCACAAGAGGCACTCATCTGCATTGATCAATTGATTCAGAGCTCAAAGTTGATCATGGACTAAAGCATGGCCTTTTGAGTTAAAATAAAAACTTGGTTCTGCAAATGCAGAAGAGGAGTGGGTCAAAGACTGCTTTTGAAAGTGTCTGAGCACAGCAGCAATGGAGGCTTTGATCAACATGGATTATGAAATAGTGGAGGAGGCCTGAAATGTCTTACTGCATAACAAAAAAAGTTAGCCAATATTGCAGCACAGAGGAAAGGTCATTAGCAGTCCCACTCAGTGCTTACAACCTCAGCCTCCAGCTCTGATGTGGTGGTAACAGTTTGTTCAGCCTCTTTGCCTCCATCTGCTGATTCCAATGCAATGGACATTGACTATGTGAGGAGTTTGTTGACCAAAAAGTGCTATAAGTGCGGGAAGATAGAACACCTTATTGCTCAATGCTATAAAGGTGACCTTTGGAGGCTGTGGCTCAGTCACACAACTAGCAGAGGGAAATTCAAAGTATATAGAAATTGTCACAAATAGCTAGTAAGGTACTAACTTGGCAGAGAGAAATCCAAAAAAAAACAAGTCTAAGGAGTCACTCTGCTAGACAACAGAAAATAGTTGACAGTGGATCACACAACTAATCACATGTCACATTTGTGCAACATTTCTGATAGGTTGGTCACAAGTCATGGTCATGTCATAGCAATGGTCACATAATCTAAGTATATGCAGAGGCCATGCACATGCCACATGACTGCAAATCATATGCCAACAATTTTGCCAGTAGTGGCTGTGAGTCCATCCAGCCAAAAAGGAATGTCCAATAAGAAAGTAGATTCCCATGATCCAACCAATGAGAAACTTGATGAGTTGAAAAGAAAGGCAAAGGAATTGAGTGAGAGTGAAGCATGGCTGAGGGAAAAAGGATGTAAAAGGGAGGTTCCCTGACAAGTGCCTATTGTAGGTGGAGACAATCAAAGTGGCAGTTCAGGAGGTGGTGAAGAAGGAGAGGAGAATGGAGGAACCTAAAGCAGGTTTTATGTAGAGTTGCCTTATGTATTTACAGTGAATGTAACTAACAGGTTTCGTATACTTGCAGCATTTAATGATACAGTTTTGCATAGACCTGATGAAGTGAGCATGTGAAAGAAGCAGCAGATAGTGCATGCAGCAGTGATTTATATGAAGGCCCCACATGTAAGCAATGGTGGACTTCGGCGCAAGTTGCTGTTTTGTTGACCAGCATTTTATTAGTGGCTAGCAGCTGCCCACAATCCTGAAGAAACATGTTATGCACCTGTGCACAATTGACAATTCAGAAGTGAAGTCTAGTCTTCTTATGACAGAGATTTACTTGTGTATAGTGGTGAAGAAGCATGCAAAGGTGCTAGTGTTTGATATTGCATACATTGGCAATGACAATCTAATCTTGGGTGTGAACTTGTTGCGTTGTCTCAGTCTGTTAGTTGATTGAGGCAAGTCAATGATGATTTCATGTTTAATCATTGCTGAAGCAGTGTTTGCAGGGCAGCACATGAGCAGCACAGACTTCTGCTTCGCAACAATGTTGAGGTGCATCAGCAAAGATGGTGGTGGCAGGCCCTCATTTCACGGTCACAGGGTTTACTCATAAATCAACTTGCACATCTTCAGCAGGTGCATGGCTTTGCCAGGTGCTAGTGGAGAGTTTCCATGGCCTCAAATAGAAGCATATGTTTATGTGTTTTCAGCAAGAGCAGAGGCAGGAGGCAGTGCAGATTGCTGAGGTGCATATTTATGAGGTGTTGACACATGAAAAGGAGTAAGCAGAGGCAAGCAATGGAGGGCATGTGTTCTTGAAGCAGAGGTATGATCTAAAGTCTATGTGTAGGATAGAGGGTTCAGAGTAAGTAGATGTGAGAGGAGCAGCAAGGCAGAGTTTTTCACTGGAATTGGCAGAGGAAGCAGCATGAAAGAAGAGTGAAGTGGGGAGATTGGTGAAGAAGATGGGGCTGGAGGAGCTCCATGAGTTTTTGAATGTGTTTGACAAGCAATGGTCAGAGCAGCTGCCCACACATATCAAGTACAATCTGGGCATTATGGATAAAGTGGACATACAGGCACCTGGAAAACTGTACCAGCTTGCATCAGCAGAGCTCAAAGTGTTGTGGGAATTCATCAACAAGAAGCCAGCAAAAAGTCACATTTGGCAAACTAATAAGGTAGATGTCATAATTTTCCAGCACCTTACATAATGTGTATTATGTAAGTGCCAAGACCAGCCAAATGTTTGAGGATAAAAATTTTTTACACTATGCAAGGGGGACATCCATGAGAATCTGAGTGTTACGCACTTCAGCAAGCATTGTAGCTGGAAGAGTGGTGACCATGGTATTTTCTGTTCATCCATGCAGCCTCTGCCCCACTGAGCCCAAGATCATATGCAGAAATGAATTGAGCTGCACGATTTGCATATCTGATCAACAGTAAGTGTCAGGCACAATAGATAAGATTGTTGTATACACTTGCCAACAAATTTGATGAATGGGAACGTCGTCAAGGCAAGCAAGCATATTTTTCTCCATTTTGTCAATGTTGGATGTTTGTGGTAAGTTTCTGTATCTGTATTTTGCTGCTCCCCAGTATTGCTCAATAAAGTTGAGCTCACAGTGATATTTTGGATAGAAGTTACAAATATAGCCACGAGAGGTGATGAATTCTTTGAGTCTTGATTTTTGGTTGGTAAAGTCAGGTTGAGTGAAGAGGAGATGATGACAGCAGCAGTCTGTTTTCCCAGGTATGCACTTGAAGCCTTCACACTGAGCTATCAAGCCCTTTTCAGGCCACAATCCTTGCTTCCGGATGATCTGTTCCATTCCTTTAAACTATCCCAGCATTGTTGGATGGTCATCATCAAAATAGAAGGTCTGAACTTCACCATTCAGTAAGATTGTGCTGCACATCCAAGCTCCACCGTTTTGATGTGTCCATCCCTCTTTTGGATTTTTTGTCATCTTCCTTGCAGATAATGCATCATCAGCATGTTTTACGTAGCTTGGGGCATTATCAAAGAGGAACAGCCCTGTTGCAAAGCCATTACACTGTTCCTCAAAGATGTCAATGGTGTTATCAACTTGCTGAATCAATTTGTCGCACGTAAAATAACCATCTCGATTTTTACCAGCCCTGAAGATTATTCTGGGTTCCCTGATTGATTCTTTGGTGAGTAAATCATGGACTAAATTGACAACTGTTCACATACTCATTACTATGCTTCAGGCGACCCCATTCTGAAGTCAAGAAGTCAGAAACCATCAAAGAAGTCCCCTTGCCTTTTCTTTGTGGAGTCGGTTTATCAGTCTTGTGAGTCCAGCACAGTTTTCATTGATCAGTCTCATAAAATGTTGATTCATCATGTGTGACCAAGATTAGCTGAAAGCGCTGCCCTGCAGGGACTGGGAAATCTTGTGGCACCTTCTCTTCATTGCAATCCTTGTTGTATGTTACCATTCTTTTTTCATACTCCTTCCATCGCTTGATAAATGCTTCTCAGTACTCCACCACATCCTCATACTCATGCCCATCAATATACATTCCATTCTTTTGTTGGTGGTATCACCACCCCATTACATGAAGCCAGCACTGTGCAGTCCGGAGTGAGATCTTCTTTTTGTTTTGCTCCAAGGGTTTGAAGCTTCTCCTGCATCTTCGGTGTTTAGATGAAGTCCACAATGTCCTGTGCCTGTATATAGCTACTTTTTGCGATCTCCTGGAGATGGAGGTGGATAGATATTGCAAAATCTTCATCATGTAGGATAGATGATCAATGTTTTCTATACCGATGAGTGGGGAGTAAATCATGATGGAGGAAATTATGGATCCAGATGCATAAGTTTCGTGCATGATTAACACCATGGCCCTGAGATTGTGAAACAATCATTGATGCCTCATGCCAGGTGTTTGACAGCTCAGGGTCAAGATATAGGTTCAAAACCTCTACCATCCCTGTTATTTGGGCACAAAATACAACATCAAGCTTCTTGTCTTTACTGATCACTGTCAGTTTAGCCTGTGCACATCGAAGAGCAGGAAAGTTGAGGTAATTAAATTGATTCAAGTCCTTGTCAATGTAAGTGACTTGACTGTTATCCATTGGCTTGTTTCCCTCATGCAGCTCTTTCAGTAGCTCTTCAATCCTTTTTTGAATGTCAAAATCTTGATTTGTGATGTTTTTCATGATGGGAACATCTTGATTTGGATCATCTGAGACGTGAGTTTCCTTCATGTTCACATGTCAGCTTTAATTCATACATAGTTCTCATCGAACTCACTTCAACAGCAGGGCCTTCTTGAATGATTTCTTCATCAAAAACTATGATTCTACTCTCTTCTTGCATGCTGTCACTGTGATCGGCTTCCAGCACTTCAACGTCATTGTCCACACCATGTGATTCCAACTGTTTTGCAAAAGCTTCCTTGATTGATATGTATCCTTTCTTTTTAAGATTTTTTGCAGTCTGCCTATGGTGACGTCAGGTTCGGTCTGAGGTTCCAAGGTAGAATTTGGACCAGTTACTTGTGCGCTCATGCTCTGCAGCTGCTGCCACCTCTTGAGTTCTTTTCAGAGTCTCTGTGAAGTGTTCCAGGGCTGTCATGTCAGTGATGTCCTCTTCATTGTCCTCATCATATTCTCCATCAGATATTTCTTGTCCCTGATCATCAATGATATCCATCTGCATGTTCTGATGGTTCAAGCGGTCAGTAAATTGTGGAGGTTCCTCATCCAGCACATCCTCAACAGTAGGTTTATGTGATTTTCAAAAGTTTAAAAGGTTCTGAGTGCTGGTGTGCTTTGCTTTTGCAGATTTATGCATGGGATCATGTCAGGAGTGTTTTTTCCTTCCTCTTTTGCATTGTCTTTGCGTTCCTGTAAAGATCACGTGACTAGTTATATAAGCAACCAATGTGAGGGTCACCAAAAATGCTATAATCTCGCAAATGCCTTAGAAAGCATGAATATATCATTAAAAACACATT
>JAGGAQ010000389.1:0-18706 GCA_017657225.1 Termitomyces sp. T69sscA | reverse complement strand
ATTTGTATGTCTGAAAGGGGACTTTGAGCTTCTTCTGTCTTAGAATAATTGACATCGGGGTGTGTATTCACATTTTTTAACAACAGACATGTGAACCTGTTAGTACCCGGTGATGGAGGCATACACTTCATCTGTTGCTCAACTGAAAATCCTCCTCTGGGCCCAGGAGAGGGGTGCATGCACCACTCTCCTCTGGGGCCAACTCTGGTGCCAGCTCATCTGGCAATGGGGCTCCAGCAGCATCCTTCACAGCCAGCAGTTGCAGGAGAAGCTCCATGGTAGAGAGCTAGTGCACCTCCAAGCCCAGTGGGCAGTGCCGTGTAAAGTTCCTGGGCTGTCTGCATTGCTGACACAGTAACGGTGCGGGGTGATGTGCCAGGTGGCATCTACGTCCATAAGGATGCCTGGGGGTAGAGGTTGTAGTGCAGGAGCAGCTGGAGCAGGAGCAGGCACTGAGTGCAGGGGAGCGGGGTGCCAGAGAGTTACCATTGGAGTGGAGCGGTGAGCAGGGTGCATCCGGCATAGCTCTTGCCAGATCTCCATGAGCTGCCATTGGTCCTGGGCCACCTTGTACCAGGAGGCAATCTGCTCATCATTCAGGCAGCTCTTGGCAAAGTTGTTGATGCACTCCATTAAGGTGGGATGCAGACTGTCCCAGAACGTGAGACACAGTTGAAGACTGTTAGCATATGACTCCCAGTCTGTGTTAACATACCGGATGGTATTTATATATTTATCTTTATAATTTTCACTTATCATTTTATTATTCACGTTATTGTCACGACCCGCTACTGACCCCTGGGACTTAGCCCCAGCCCCGGGACTCCAACCCCCTCAAAACCACTCTCATAACCCCCCCGGGCCCGGAACGCTACCTGGCAACCACCTCGGCAGCCCATGGCCATCACCGCCCAACACCGCCACCAGTCACCGCCACCCCAGCATTTCCTCTGGCCATCACTGCTGTGACCGTCACATAAATGCTGGCCCCAGCTATCACACCGCCCATGACCACCACATCAGCACCAGCCCCGGTTAACTCCAGCACTTCCCCAACTGCAGCCATCACACGCCGGTAACACCCGACACTCTCCTGGCCTGTGCCAAGACCCCCATCATGCATCACGACCACACATCACCTCAGACCCAACCCTGCATGCCACACCCCACTTCTGCTTGCCTCCTTGTCGCTGCACCGCTACATGTCTCTGCGTTGCCAGAGCAAGACCTCCACGCTGCGCAACATGTCTCAACCCCCACCGCCATTTTGAGCGACCCCTGGGTCTTACTCTAAGCCCCAGCGCTGCGACTTGCCACCAAGACCTGGGCCTGGGTCCCGGGGCTTACTTACCGCCCAGTATATAAGGCATGGAGTAGTCAGTAGTACGCTAGTCTTGATATTACTGTAACTCCCATATTGTTTTGTTGTGTTTGTTTCTGTTTTGTATTCTCATGAGTTCTGGTCTTGTTACTTTTACTTTGCCCCGTTTTCTGTCATACTTGTCTCGTATTGTCTCCTTTTGTTGTCTCTACTCGTCTCTTCCTCTAATCTCACTCTGCTTTACCCCTCGTCTCTCTATCAATCCTAAGTTCTCCTTCCTTTCTGTCTCTGGTTCTCAATCTTGACTTGTTCTGTTCCTCTCCCCTTATCTTATCTCGACCCTTTCCCCTTTTGACTTGCTTAATCTCTGCACCTCTGTTTCCATCCATGGGACCCGCTAAGTCCCCACGCTCACCATCTCTTGAACTCTGGGACTTGCTTGTGCACCGGTGCTTGCTCGTTCCACCCTCCTGTACCCCTGGGACTTGTGACTACCCCCCGGCACTCATCCTCCACTCCCCTGGCACTCGCCACCTCCCATGTTACTGGCACTCCCTTACGCATTTCCTCCGCCCTGCCTGGTCTCTTACGCCTCGCACCCTACCGGTACTCTGCGTATGTGGACACAGTGATCACCACGTAAGGTACTCGCCCAGTGGACTGAGCCCCCGTGGTCAGCGGAACCTGACAGTTATGTTGTGCCACTCCAGCGTAATGTTTTGTTATTTGTCAGTCTTTGCCAGTAAACCTTATTTCGTAGTATAAATTTGAAAGTACACAACATTTCCCCTCAGTTGTGTTCATGGACATTGTCATAACCTCTGAGGGGTACGTCTACTACCACTTATACTTCCCTACATATACTTACGCTACCCTGTAGATTACATATCTTATACTTGTCTACAGGTAAATATATCAGTCGTGTTCACGGACATTGTTGTGACCTCTGAGGGATTACGTATCTTATACTTGTCAACAAAAACCATCAGGGTAGGCCGCTTGCTTGACTAATGCCTGGAAGGAGTTGATGTACTCATCCAACATCCACTTTCCCTGCCCATATTGCTCTTTATTGTGCAGTGCTAGTGTCAGCAGACTTGGCAGGATCAATTGAGAAGAACTCTGCCTGGAAATCCTTTTCAAAGGTGGCCCAGTTTGTAAAGCTCCCAACACCTCCAGGACATCGCAGGACATCGGAGCACACACAGTATGCAAGTGGAGGCCTGCCCAGCCTTTATGGAGGACAGCATCCAAGCTATCTTCAATGCATCAGAGTCAAAAGCATCTCTGCTAAGGTGAATGTAGGTGAAGCAGAACTGGAGGAAATGCTCTCTGGAGGTGTGGTCACCATTGTACATGTCTAGGAGTGCCAGACATGGTATCTGCACCTGGGGACCTGCCAGGGCTACTAGAGCTACTGGCGGAACTGCTGGGGCTGCTGGAGGGGAGTCTGCCACCAGAGGTGGTGCGGTGATAGGGGCTAGGTGCTCTAGCAGTGCCTGAAGGGACTGGGAGATGTGATTGGTGGTTTGGCAGAAGGTGGAGAGTTCAGTTGTGTGGTGGGTGAGAGAAGCTTGAGTTAGTTGCACTTGCGTCTCTAGGTGTAGCAGGCAAGTCCAGGCCTCATCTTAAGGAGCCGGGGTGTAGCCGGTGGCTACAGATAAAACAATCTTGCGTGCTTCATGCAGTAGCTGAATCAGACCGAATATCAAATTTGACTAGATATATTATGAATACAAGATGTTGTTTTACATAATATACAGATGCACATCAAAGGCGCACATTGGTGTCCAAATATGCTACAATATGTGTGGTGAGCACAATTGATATGGTACAAGTAACCTCATGGGTTACACACCCCCTCTTTAGACCGTTGTACGGTCTACACCCAGTACACTTATCTCAGTGATATATGGGGTTCTTTGTCTCATGACTGTGATCATAGTCGTAATTGATTATTTATCTCTGCATTGTGGTGGGCAACAATAGATTTCCATTTGAGCAGATATGCTGCTCGATATGAGCTCACTTGGTTTGTTCAAAGTACCCAATTGGGTACTACCACTCGAGCTGACACACTTAGTGCTTTCAGGCACCAAAACTGGTGATAAAGTCCAAAATATGGCGTCAAATGATGCCATATATTACATGATATACAAAGCATGACACATGTCAGTAAAATGTTTTGAGTGTATAACTCAATGTTACCTCAACTATATACATTAACAAGGGCTTTTCAGCCCATTTTACATGCTTGATGGATCTCTGCCCATGTCCATTGTCTTTGCTTCCTCCTCAGTTGCAACGTTAATTGTGGAGAGGAGGGGCTCGGAGTCCTTCTTTGGTGGGATTGTGGTACCCCCTGAAGCAGTTGCATCTACCATTTCACAATTAGTTAGTGTGATGTTAGTCACAGCCCCAATAGAAGGCATCGTACTGTGCGCCAGCATTTGTTTCCAAAGCTGACCCACATTTGGGTCCATCCCAATATAATAGTAGAGGCTGATAGCCTCAGAGAACAGTCCTGCCACGCTCTCTTTGGCGCGCTTGAATAGAAGGCGGTAATAGTCCTCCTTGCTCATCTCATGCCATCCATCCCATTAAGGGATAGCCGTGGGTGTCCCATACACTTCAAGGCGCTCCAAGCACTCATTGTCAACCTCTCAAGGACATTGTTGGGTGATGGAACTGCTGTTCCAAGTAGACCATGCTATAGGTATAGGTGTGGTCAACCCACTTGACCGGGATACGGTTGTATAGTAAGATGTGGAGCGTATCATCATCAGAGAAGTTCCATACCTGATCATCCAGTACATGAATCTGGAAAATGCTGACTTGGGCCCCATGTTGGCCCTTGAAGGGTTTTTCATAAACTTTATTGAAGGCGTCCACCGCCTCCTGATACAATCCTGGCCATGCCATAACAAGTGCTAGCCGATGGGCCAGTGTGGTCTTACCTGTGCTGTTGATGCAGAGGGCCTGACAGAGAGCAAACCCAAATAGGGTATGCCAATGCATGTGGTAGGCATAGTTGACCGCAATGCCTTGCCAAGTATTCTCCATTCTTGGTCTGCCAAAGATAAGCACATATCATGCTAGCTGTTTGAGGTCAAACAGTGTGTTCGGATCAGGCATGTGCATCATGCACAGAGCAGAAGTCCTGTCTTCCTTAACGTGCAGGAAGCATGATGGAATCTGATGATGCTCCACCAGCAGAAGGTCCTCTGGTCCTTGCATTGGGTTGACCAGATCTTGGTACCCAGGATTGTCACACAACAATTTCATTGTGTGGTCCTGCAAGGACACATCACACTTCTGTGCAAACTCCTGGAGTTTGGTAAGCAACATGTATGTGATGATATGGTCACAATGCAGTACGTGGGGATTCACGTAGTACTTATGAAGCTGTTCCAACTCAAACAGTGTGCTGGGAAATCCACAACGGGCAAACTTATAGACCATCATGCCAGGGATCTTGGCCTGCTGGCCACTACTGAATTGGAAGGCGGCTGCCCAATTGGCCTTGGCGCCAACAGACACAGTATTTGTCTGGTACAAATAATAACAACAGGGGCTAATAGCCCCACAGAAACACAAGTTGAGCCGCTCAACATCAAGTGGCCCCCAAATTTTCACCCTCAACCTGTTGGGAATGCAGCTGGAGAAGTCATTCTGCGCTCAGTGCGCTAGAGCAGCTGCTGCCTTGGCCTTGTTTGCCTTTTTCTTGGCAATCTTTTTGTTTTGTTAAATGCACTGAAAGTGCTATGTGGTTGTTTTGCCCTCTTCTTCCTCCTCCTCCTCCTCAGACTGCAACTCTCCATAGTTGCTATCATTGTCAACAGGGGGTGCCTCACAATGTTTGCCTTTTTCAGCAGCTGCAGTGGCCACAATCCAATCATACTGCGCAGGTGTGCGTGGGTCAGTGGGCACAACCACCACACCTGCTTGCCCACTCTGGAATGTTTGCTGGAAAGTTGACAATTTCCAGCTGTGATGCAGCAAGGGGTGGCTTTCACCCCTGATGAGTTTTGGAGGGCTCTGGTGCATCCAGGGCCTGACTCGTGGCTGGAGGTCCATGCCTAGGCAGGCCCGCTGTTCTTTTTGGTGGGGGTACTGCACCCCCTGCTTCCACAAGCACCATCTCCTCATCCATTGCCCTTTGCACCCCCAGCACTTTTGGTGCCGTCAAGGCCACAGAAGCTGGGGTGACAACTGTTGACTGCCCTGCGAAGGCGGCAACAGACCATGCAGGCATGGGCAACAACATTGCTTGTCTAGTAGAGGTGGCTGTAGGCCGCACAGGCATTACTGCCAACAATGCAGCACCCATGGAGGCAGCTGTAGGCTGCACAGGCCTGTCCAGGGATGGGGCCACCTGCAGCACCAACTTACTTGTAGTGGGCACTCCTGCCCTTGCCACATCAGTCGGCCATGGTAGCTGCTGTCTGGCCTGTTTGGGCTTGCCAATTGTCTCCTCAGAAGATGACAGTTTGCGCTTTGCAGCACGGTCAATCTGTTCCAGCGCAGAAATGCACTGTTTCCGCATCAGCTCAATCTAATTGACCAGTCTTTCCATCATCATTACTGCAAGATTGTCTTGCAGAAACAACACTGTAGGGGGCACTGGTTGCTCCGCTGCCTCTAGACGTTGCAGCAGCACTTCCATGCCCATCTCATTTTGTGCTTGGGGTGCAACTTCCTTCATTACTGCCGGCGCCACAGCATGCACATATGTTGTCACCGGTGCCTGCCAAAGGCTTAATACTGGCTGGTAATAGTGCTCATGGCGCATGTCCACAAATTAGTGCTCATAGCGCAGCATGCAGCATCAGCTGTTGCCGTGATCACCTGGCCTCCATACATGGCCACTATTTGGACTTGGCCACATTATGGCCTCTACCTAGCCTATGCGTGTTGCACAAGCTGATGAGGGCATTTAATGCCCTGCAATTGCAAGTACCTATCCATCGCTGTGAACAATTTACAATTTTCAAGGGGCTCCCATGTGGTGTCCCCCAAACTCCATCTCACCTTGAATTTGAGGTGCCTCAATTGCGTCCACCAATGACCTATAAGGTCATCCACAAACCATTCCTGGCTGTCAGCTGCACTAAAATCATATGGTTCAAGCGTTGCATGGTTCAGGAACAGTGTGTCATTATTTGCCAGGTATGGTTGCAACAGTGATACAGTTCATCAGTGCATTCTGTGCAAAGCCCTGGATCCCATGATGAATCACTTCATCTGTACAAAGTTCCTTGATCATTGATGGCATGTGGCCATTGTTGAGCTCAAAGGGTGCATATCCTGTTGTTTCAGATATACTTGCATTGATTGTAAATTCTACTAGCAGGATACAATCCACCCAGTCCTTCTGATCAGGACGAACAAATGCTCTGGAGATTTGTGTGACATTGTGGTTTGTGTGCTCTATTTGCCCATCTGTCTGTGGATGGAATGAAGTTGACATGAGCAACTTTGCCCCAAGCAGCTTATGCAGCTCCTTCCACCACCTGGAAGTAAACTTAGAATCTCAATCACTAACAATTGAGCTCAGTAGGCCATGTAGGTGTACTATCTCTTTGAGATAGATACAGGACAGCTCCAATGCTTTTATTGTTGTATTCACTGGTAGTTGAAGCCATGTGATTCTGGGAAGGGTCCAACAAAGTTCATTCCAATAGAGTCCCAAGGTTTCACTGAGACAGGAAGTGAATGCAGCTTCCCAGCTGGTTTCTGGTTTGGGGTCTTTAAACAATGATATGCTTGGCATGTTGCACAAAAGTGACTTGTTTCCTTGGCCATCTATGGCCACCAATATGATTGACGCACGTAGTCAAGCATCTTCTGATATTCAAAGTGCCTAACAATGTCATGGGCTTGTTCCAGTATTGTCATGATTAATGACCTCTTGCATGGAATGCATAGTACCTTCATGCCCATGGGACTCGTCATATAAACAAGTTTCTGTCTGATGATGAAGCGTGGGTGCTCTGTTGGTTTGTTGAGTATCTTAACAAACAGGGTGTCCTGTGACTATCCTTGTCAGATACAGGCATGCAACTGTGCATCTCCTGGATCACCACCTCCAGGCCTAGGATCAGCTGTCTCTAGCACCTGTCCTATGGTCAGGTTGTCCTCCCCAGACAATGCCTCCACTACTGGCCGCACATTGGCCAGCTCTGCTTCAGCAAGACCTTGAGCTTCAAGGTCTTGTGCTTCTACTTGCTCCTTGAGCCATTTGCTACAGCGCATCTTGCGAGCCTGCATAGCTTGAATTTCAATGTGATGTTCTGCTATTTCCTGGAACCGATGCAAGGGCAAATCTTCACCCTCGGAGTCAATTCTCTTGTTTGCTTGGACACGTCCTTGCACGTATTACTTTCAAAATATTGCAACAGACAGTCCATGACCTTATTTAGCTCCCCTTTAACATACGTTATGTCATACTGGTATTGCAACATATAGTCAATCCATCGACACTGTCACGGTGACAAGTGCACTTGAGTTTTGAAAAACTCCAATGCCTTATGATCCATAATGATATGGATCTTATATCCCATCAATTTATCCTCCCATTTGAAGAGGGCTTCTAGAATTGTGAGTGTTTCCAACTTGTGCACTGCATAGTTCTGTTGTGCCATTGTGAACTTGCATGACATGAATCCTGCAGGTCTGCAGGTTTGCCAGGTCTTTCCTTGGCCAAACATAGCCTCCATGCCCATTTTTGACGCATTGCAAATGAGCCATATAGGCTGATGAATATGTGGATCAATTGGCTGAATAACTGGTGTTTTGGCACAGATCTGTTTGATCATTTTGAAGCACCGCTGGCGTAGTGGTTGCCAATGAAATGGGGACTTGTTCTGAGTCATGGCCATGAGAGGGCCAGTGTAAGCTGTAACGTCTGGTAAGAAGTTACCAATGTAATTATGTGGCGTTCACCACTCTTGAATATGATTGAGTTTATCTGAGTCTGGGTGAATACCCTGCGCATCTATGACATGTCCTAAGCAATCAATACTGGGTGCATATAGCTCACACTTTTTCCACTTGAGGTATAAGCTTGCCTTACACAGTCATTTGAATACGACTTGTAAGTGCTGCTCATGCTCTATGGAGTCAGAAAAAATAAAGATATCATCTAAATAGACGTGCATAAACTTCCCAATGATGTCTCAGAATATAGATGTCATTAGCCTCTGAAATGTTGCTGGTGCATTGCAATCACAAATCTGCATAATATTACTGACAAAGGTCCCCATCAGGGATGTGAACACCGTTTTTGGAATGTCTTGTATGCATATGCATACCTGCTCATAAGCGTCCATCAAGTCAATTTTTGATCTATACTTAGCTTTTGCGACATCCTTGCAAATAACTTCCTGGTCTGAAAGTGGCATCACATCCTTGATGGTGTTATTGTTGTGCTGTTGTGCATCCAAGGCTGTCCATAACATCCCATCTTTCTTGGAAATGGACAGCAAGGGTGCTGCCTGCATTGCTGACCATGGTTCCCACCACTTAGCATTGATATAATGATTTGTCTTATCACAAAGCTGCTCCTGTAGAGCTTGTGGACAGTGAGGCAAGTGATACTTATATTGCTTGTTCTCATCTATGAGATTGATCTCATGGTTTACTTCCCTCCATGGGGGAAGCTCCTCCTTTGTCCCATTGATGTTATCCACAAATTCCTGCTGCCATTGCTGGTGCAACCACAGAATTTCATCATCCAATAGGTCCTGAGCCTTCACCTTTCCTCTATCCACGTGCTTCTGGCATGGTTGAACAACAGGTTCAAATTGGTCTCAAAGTGCACACAAATGTGCTTCTCCAGTGTCTTCCATCCTCAGCCTCAGAGGAGGCTTTGATACCGTCAACTTCACCAACCCCTGCACGCTCCTCACTTTTAGCGACTTTCCATTGAACATTATGTCTGATGGTTCTGATATCTTGTCTGCATGAGGTTGGCAATACACTTCTTCACTGGGTTGATACAACCCAGCCCACCTCTGAGCCATCATTGAGGCTACCACCTCATTCCACTCTGGCAGCATACGTGGGTCGTACACCCATTGCATGTCCAGTGGTGGTATGGGTTGATTCCAAAAGGATCTTACACTGTTAGTTGTTTCCACTGCACTTGCAGCACTCTGTTGTTTCTCTTCAACCTCATTTGTTACGAGGTCCTCCACCTTCACTCTGGAGCTTGTTGGTTGACACTCCAATAATTTCTGACTTACTTGTTCTGCACAGGCATTCTTCACCGCCGGTATGCCAGCCACTTTTGGCTGGTCTAGCCCATCCCCCCTTTCCAGAGTTCCTTGGAACTCTTTCTCAGTCATCATTATTGCTGGCAAACTCACCAGTAGGCTGGCCACTGAGGCCAGGTTCTTGGCCTCGTCCTCCACTGTCGCGTTCCTGCAACCTTTGAGTCAGTCGTGACTATTGCAATGTTTCTCTGTGGCCCAATACCATTGTAGATGGCCATCTGTGTCCACCAGGACAATCTTCTCAGCCCTCAATGGAACTCCATTGACTATCACCTTATTGTTCACAAAGTTGAGATTGACTTTGTTTTTATGCATGAACAGTGTGCCAATAATCATATCATAGTGATCAAAGTCTGCTATATCCACATATTTTCTTGTCGGTGGTCCCGACGTTTTTATCTTCACCTCCATGCCAAACTGTACAACAGCACAGCTTCCCACAGTGCCCAGCTAGAGCATTACTGGCTCTATAAGCTCATAAATGCATATAGAGTTCACATGTGCAAACTGGGGCATAATGCCTATAGTGGTACTCTCAGAGTCCCAAAGCGTCCATGTTGGATGCCCATTGACCTTGACATAGGTCACCAAGCACTCCTTCTCTTGAGGAGTATACTGCAGTCATTGCAGCTTATCTGCTGTCTTTTGCAGGGTCACATATGGCATACAAACGTGCCTGTCCTCCTGATGCTCCATTAGAGCAAACATATGCTCCTCCTTGTCATCACAAGCATAATAATCATTGTCATATACGTCCACTGTGACATACTCATCTCCATCAATCTGGATGCTCTCAGTGTCATCAACAACCAATTGCTCCTCTACCTCTTGTGGAGCTTCCTCGTTGTTGACGAGTTCTCCTTGCTCCTCATTCTTGCTTTCCATGTCACTTTCTACTGCTGCCATATAGGCCGCTTGTACTTGTGCTCTTGGTGCTTTGCAGTCTCTCAAGTAGTGACCTACTCTGCCACAGTTGTAGCATCAAGAAGCTACACCACCAGGTTTATGGCCTGCTTTGCCGCCACCAAGAGTGGCTTTGGGAGGGCCCACTCTCAGTGGGCCATCTCGCATCACCTATTGTTGAGGCTGGCCTACTCCTGGCCCATACCATGCAGCTTTCACCGCTGGTACATTACCAGTAGGTCCTGGTCCAGGCCTATTGCCTGCTGGAAGAGTCTGCCATACGACAAACCATGGATTGTGGTTGTATTCCATTTTGGAACACTTTGCCAAGAACATCCTGGGTTGGTGAGGTCCATGCATGCAACAAGAACTGCGCTGATCATAATGAGTTGCAGTCCATGCAGACTGCTCATAGCATATTGCATACACCAGGAATTTGGTCACAGTGTTGACTTCAGGTGACAGATTATCATCACATATCAGTGCGCAATGCATCTCAGCTGGTATTCCATCTAGGAATGTCTCCCAGATGGTAAACTCATCTGAGTATACAGCCATATTCTGCATGTGGCCCACAAATTTGTCATAAAAGGTCTGGACACCCGTCCAAGCATCATACACTGCCGTCCTGAAGGCTTCATGAGCCTCTTGCATAGTTGCCGCATTCACAAAGCAGTTATACAATCCTATCAGGACCTCCTTGAAGGTCCAGTAATGCTTATCCCTGTTTGTATGTAGAACACATCAGCGGAACCAGTTCCGTGCCTCCCCCTCAACAAACTCATGGAGCACAAAGATGCGCTCTTGGTCTATCTTGTCTCCTCCATAGCAGTAATTGGGAGAACTTATGTCCCCCAGCATACGCTTGAATGTGCTTGCCATCAGATCAACGGGGCTTGACCCCATCAGGAAACTTAAACCTGATTCCAAGAGAGTCATCAACTAGATGATTAAGGCAGTTGTGCATATGATCCATATGGATCTTGCCCACTTCATTTATTCTGGGCATGCTTGCATGCAAGTCATGAGGCGAGGGCAGTGACCATGCCCTGATTCCTTGATACTGGAGCTCCTCTGTCCTGTGTTCAAGATGCTGAGGTTGTGGAGCCTGAGTTTCAATTATGCTTGGTCAGTGTTCAGGAGGCCTATGATCGTCACAATGATGATGATGCCTGAAATTATACCTAGTGGTGTTGGGGTAGGCAATCGCAAGGTGAATAGTGTTGGGTTTGCTAATTGAGGTGAGCCAGGAGGGTCCCAGAAGACGAGTTAGTGGAGGACAGCGGTAAAGTAGTGGTAAGATAGTGCTTAGCATAATCGCCAAGCGCTAAACATTTGCCATAGGTGCAAGGCACGTAGAGGGCTAGAACACTGGCATACTTCCAGTGGCAAGACAAAGTGCTGTGCAATGGCACCTTGGCATAGAGTGTGCTTAAGATAGATAAAGTTGAGCTCTGAAGCCCAAGCATAAGAGATAGAGGGTGAGGGTAACTTGTTGTTGGCAGTGTATAAGTACAGTATATATAATAAGTCATAAGCAAAGTTGCCATTGGCGACCAAGGGTTGCCAAAGCAGCGAACATGGTAAGTAAATAATAGCCAACAATCTTTTATATAGGAAAATGTCAATCAGACCTTGGCAATGCCTAGCGGCACCAATCAAGCTGTCTGTTGTGTCAAGATGTCAAAAAGTAGGTATGAAATCACCAAAATGTCAGTGTTGTAAAATGATGGTGGTCACCAGGGTGCCGTGGCAAGGTTGGTGAAACCTCAGGGTCAAGAAGGTAAGGTAAATCAGTCCAAAAAGATAATAGCATGATACTAAAAGTGCTTGTCCAGGGATTCAAACCTCATCCTTGGGAGGGTACCATATCAACCATAGAGCACGCTGACCACTAGTCCACAAGCCTATGCCAAAATTTATATTAGTACTCCTTTTGACACAAACCAGGGCTTATCAACAATCTCTTTCATTCCTGTTGTTATTACAATGATCCTGCCCCTGATCCTTGTATGGACCTTCCTTGCCATCTCTATTTTCCAGAGGTATATCTGGTTCCCCAGTCCTCATGGCAAACTGCCACCTCATATTGTCTACAGATGTAACACCCCCATGCCCTTCAAACACCATGCCTTGGTCGTCTATTAGTGACTCACCTCTATCCTGCAGGTCTTGATTGCAGATGCATTGATAATTAATGCAATTGTTCCAGTTGTCCACTAAATGGACTCATCTCACAACACATTGCGGAGTACCAGGCTCATCTGGAACATGGTCTTCACGTTCCTCTTCTTTGATTGTGATGCATCGGTGAGGCATCCTTGTCTCAGGAGGATCATCCACCTCCATCTTGCTAGCAGGATTAGATGTCATCATCTCTACATCTAATAATGCCCACTGAGGCACTCCACTAGTATTAGCTTGCCATTGCGCAGCATTCTGACATTTCTCATAGTTCTGTTGGGACTCATTTGCCTGTCTAGGCACATTGAGAATGTCCATTGCTTCCACAATGTCTGGTGCACGCCAATGCAATAGTGCATCGTAATCCACAGATTCAGCCAGTGTGGCTGTTGATGTTGCTGTTCCTTGGGCTAGCTTACGCTTAATGTACTCATTGAGCTCAAGCTCAAAGATACAAGTAAACAATTTGATATATTCAGTCAAATCAGCCCTAGGTACATTCTGGCCTCTGTCGGCCAATAACTGTAGATGCTTTACTACATAAAGCTGTAGACACTTTTGCATCAATTCTTTAGAAACCATTGGAAAACAGTCCAGTACCAGCTGAAGCTGGACTAATAAGGTTGATAGCAACCTTCTATCCTCTTCTTCATCAGAAGAATCTAGTTCAGACTCTAAGTCCAGAACTCTTCTGAGACTCTTCTGCCTCACCCATGGCTCCTTGCCACTTTTTTCCCATGTCTCTGATAGTGGAGGCGCTGACCGCACCTTTCCTTTGTTTTGCTCTGCCTGCCTGGTCACTGTGGCCAGACTCACTCCTTGGTGTCATGTTGTCTGTTCTAATGATGTATCTTGTCCCTGCTTCACCCCTTGTTCAGGCTGCACAGTCCTAAATGGAGTACTGTGCACTAGCATGCTATCCTGTGTCGTGTCCACATATTGTACAGATTCACCCTGTGCCCCTGGTATGGGCATTGTTTTATCAGGCAAAGTCAAGTAAACCAGGAATGCCACATTAGTCGCTGAAAGCAACAACTCAAATGCAAAGCAGTTATCCCCTGAGTGATGACCAGGGTTCAATATTGATTTCATCTGTGATATGGACAGCCCACCTGGCATTCCAAAGCTCTTGCTCATATCATGAGCTACTTTATTATCCTGTTTTGGTCGGGGCTAGTATTTTGACGCTGAAAGGCATCACGGATGGTTTCAAGCCACCACTTGGCTCTGATAAACCTGGTGCTTGCTCACTTGGTTCAACCATGGTAATAGTACATTGATGTGGCAGAAAAACAGTCACAAAGTTTGATGAGTGTTGCCTAGTATGGTAACAAGAGCCCAGAGTCTAAAGTCAATAGCAGAAGATTCAAAAAAATGTAGCCAGTGGCTACAGCTAGAACAATCTTGCGTGCTTTATGCAGTAGCTGAATCAGACCAAATATTGGATTTGACTAGATACATTGTGAATACAAGATGTTGTCTTATGTAATCTACAGGCACACATCAAAGGCATGCATTGGTCCCTAAATACACTACAATATGCATGGTAAGCGCAATTGCTAAGGTACAGGTAACCTCACTGGTTACAAAGTGGCAGGTCCTGACAATTTCTATACATCATCCTTCTGCATTTTCAGATTCTACTGACCATGGAAGCTCAGATCACTGAGCAAGTCCTTCTTTTTGCTCTACTACAACTTTCATTTTGCTCTGTCCATTTGCTCTATCCTTCTGGCACTCACAGGGCCTGCACCAGACCTCTGAAGATCTTTAGATGTTCTTTTCTTTTTGGACAAACCTCTGAAGCATCTGCAACTTTTTATTTTAGCATTGTCAGAAGTTAGAGTCAGCTCCAGTCATCCTGTACAGTTGTCTCCATGCCACTGGTGTCAAGCAGCAGAGATCCTTAGGCTTGTTTTCCTTGGTAATTAGTTACCACTGTACCATTGTTAGTGTCTCTAATATAATCATTAGATTCCTCTTTGGCAGTTGCATAGTTATACTGTAACTCTCAAATGTGACCTTTACAGCTACAGCTTGTTGTACAATTTAACACTAATGCAAAATTCAAGCCAAATATTATTTTTTGAAAATTTAACAATTTGATTTGATTTGATCTTTCTAAATACAAGAAATGTTTTGACTGCCACTATAGCATACATACAGACCTAGCAGAATGTCAGAAAAAAATAATTTTTCAAACACAAGGCTTTATGTAGAGAAGACTTCAGTGTCCTTCATTAAAGCATTTCTTACAGAGTCATTGTTGATGATCTGAATCATCAATAAAGACAAGTTATCTTAGATACTGTTAAATGTATATTTGCCCATTGTAAATTATATATACACCTAGAGCAGTGTCACTTGAACTCAATGAATAAAATAAAGACACTCCCAGCTATGGAGCCTGCTTCATACAGCTTTGCATTTTTATAAATGATGCTGCAAGATTGGCTACTTCAATAGTGGATTGTTGACAGTTTTCAAAAGCTTCTCACCTGATTCTGACCATTTGTTCTTAATTCTTAGCTCAATTTGAGTGCTACTTTGTTGAAATATTCTAGTTAGGTTAGCTATGGCCTTGATAGTATCTCAATGACTGCTTTCAAAGGCCTCTCTCCTAACTTTGAGCACTTCTTGCTCAACATTCTCAGCTTCATCCAATTTTCCACTATACTTATATGTTCCAGCAATGTTGGCCATGGCATTGATAATATCTTGATGACTGCTTTCAAAGGCCTCTCTCCTAACTTTGAGCACTTCTTGCTCTAGATTCTCAGCTTCATCCAATTTTCCACTATACCTATATGTTGCAGCAAGGTTGGCCATGGCATTGATAGTATCTGGATGAGTGCTTCCAAAGGCCTCTCTTGTAACTCTAAGCACTTCTTGCTGAAGATTCTCAGCTTCATCCAATTTTCCACTATACCTATATGTTGCAACAAGGTGGACCATGGATTTGATAGTATCTGGATGACTGCTTTCTAGGGTCTCTCTCCTAAATCTGAGCACTTTTTGATTAAGACTTTCAGCTTCTACCAGCTTTCCACTCTCTCTGAATATTCCTGCCAACTGAGCCATGGCTTCAATAGTGTCTAAATGATCATTTCCCAGCAATTCTTTACACTCTTCAAGCACTTGATGCTGAAGCTGCTCTGCATCACTCCAAAAGTATGCAATGAAAAAAATCTCTCCTAATCTTTTTGCCAATTTGTAATTATCACATTTGTAATCCAGAGAATTCATAAGTTTCTGGAGATGCAGTACTATTTGGGCTGCATCATCATATTTCATTCTATCATCTCTTAAACAGTAAATTTGTTGTGCACATTTTTTGGCTTTTTTTTTCTCTTCTTTTGATAATGACTCAAGAGTCCATCCATGCACAAGGGAGTGAATCTCCAAAAGCATTACTCCTCCCTCTCTTACTTCTACCAATGAATAAGATCTGAGCAAGTCAATTGCTTCTTCTACTAATTCATCATTCCAATCTTTTTCACTTGACACACACTTTTGACAAAACTCCTGCAATTCTTGTGTGTCTACTCCATGAGTATTAGAGAGATTCCTCCAAGCTCTTTCAAACATTGACACAGGTATTTTAGAATGATGTATAACACTACATAACATAAGAATTGCCTTTGCTTTTTCATCCAGCTTCTGATAACTCAAATCCCAAGTAGCAAAAACAGAAAGTTGATAATTGTCAATTCTTTGCTTTTTTGTTTTTGCAAGATATCTTAGCTTATCTTTCCTATAGTTATCAAGGTACTGCTTTACTCTAATATGCTTGTTATAAAAAAGATAACTCCCTGCTTGCACAATGGCTAATACCAAATAGCCTAATTCTTTGACAAGTTCTTTTGCATCTTCTTCCTCAGCTTTTGATCTCTGACTAGCTTTGTAAAAAAACTGCTAGGGAATCTTCAACTGACATTTCCCTGATTTTATATTGATTTTTAGGTGCATAGATCTTAGATGCCTCATTTCTACTTGTGATCAGAATATTTCCATGGCTGCATTTTGGAAAATAATCATGTAAATCCAAGTCAGGATCATCAGCATTGTCAAAGATCATTAACCATTCTTCTTGTTGGTAACAGAGCCATGTGAGAGCAGCACCAGGTGTGGTATCAATCAACTTAGCACTCTGGGCAAGTAAAGTGAGAAATTGCTCAATTGATGCTTTAGAGCTAGCATTTATCATGTATATTGAACCAAATCTAGTTGATTAAATTAGACCATAAATTAATGAAATATAATTGTTTCATACCTGCTTCTGATTTCATGGCAGAATTTCAGTGCAGTTTGTGTTTTCCGGCTCCACCTAAGCCATGCAGTACACAACATGTCTGCACTTGCATTTCTAGTGAAGATTGATAAGCATTAAAACACTTTTCAAGATACATTAAAATGTTTGCTCTGCCAATAAACAAGGGAGATGGAGCAGGAACAATGGGAAGAAGTGCTTGTATCAGTTCAGAAGATATTTGCTGATGAGAAAGACTTGTAGACAGATTTTGACCTCCTAGTAAATATCAGAAAAAAATATATATATAATCAATCAAGTTGAAGAACGTACAAAGAGCACCAAGAGTAGTCTTTTCTGAACAAAGATGTAAGGTGCTTACAAGATCATTCAATTGCTCTGTAGTTTTGGCCTCCTGCAGATAGGCTAGAGTATGTGTCTGGATTTCTCCTTGTTTGCTCCATTCATCTACAGCCATATTTTGAAGCCCTTGATTTACACTCAGTCTGTGAAAGAAGCCAGATATGTGCATATAACTCTTTGTAAGTTGTTCAGCAGTATCTTCACAATCAATAGCTATCTTATGATAAACATTGTCAAGCTGCCAGGAGATAGGACCAGAATTCCCTGCTCCTATATTGACCAAACATGCCACTGATTGAAAAGGACCAAAAACTATTATAGCCTCATCCAGAGTCAAATTACTTGGATTGCCATAACCTGGACCTGCACCAATGAAGGTTTCAGAAATTCCATCAGGACTAACAATGGCCACAGGCTTGAAAAGACTAGGAGTAGCAGCAGTAGCACAAGCAGCTTGCACTACCATACAATCATAACCTTGATTAGCTTTTACTTTGTATGTTCTGAAGATCCGTGGAGTCATATTGACACAAGGAAGTGCCACCACAAAACTTGTCAAGTTATTAAAGTATTAGCAGAGAACATCAATAGAAAACACTTGGTACCTTCTGCAAAGAGGATTATCCTCATTCATTGAAATATCTTCAGAAAATCCAACAGATTGTGATATGCCCTTTATACCCACCTCAAAGACAGTTGCCCTGTATTTCTCAGACCTCTGGCTCCATTTTTTGATATCAGAAAAGAGATCCTTATTGAATGAGACATATTTTTCAATAGCCAAGTCAATAGGCATGTGGAGTCGGCCAAGCATTAATGCAATAACTCTGATATATCGTCCTTGAATAATTAACTTCATAATGATGTTTTGTCACATACCCTCCTGTTCCAGCTCCACCAATTATGTCAAAATAATCACAAGGCTTAGGAAGAGAGTCCAAGTTCTCCAAGTGCATCAGACGAGACATGATTTCCCGGAGAATAATGAGCTCAGATAGTCCACGGACACCACCATCGTCTGGATGATCATTCCCATTAACATCAGTAATCGTGATTCTCAGTCAAAGCACACACCCAAGGATAACATCCTCAAACCACGTTGTTTTCGTTCTGCGTTGGTATTCTGCATGTGGGGGTCGATCGTTGAACTTTGACAAAGGTTTGGGAAAGATGGATCGGGCAAGTGTGTGTGTAAGGGTTGCACGGGGTTAATTCGAGATTATAGATAAGATATCACTTACTCGTCACATCTAGCACATCCGGCCCTGGCCACCGGCCACGGGCTACCAGTATCCTTTATGCACAAAGCCTCCCATTGTTCTAGATTCACTTAATACCTGTGGAGCGCTGTTGTGAAGACTTCGTCGTCTCACACTGTGCTCGCAGGTAAGCCTTACTTCATCACTTATA
>JAGGAQ010000388.1:0-18725 GCA_017657225.1 Termitomyces sp. T69sscA | reverse complement strand
ATCAATGTTGTTATCTATACTTCCCGGCACCGCGCGCCTGCCACATCCGCCATGCACCCCTACGCAGGCCTTTCTCTTATCCGCCGTGATCCCAGTCCAAACGACTGTTGCCTGAAAATCAGCTCCAGAAGCCGCAGCGCGAGGCACGCACGAGTCAAGCCCACCATACAAGCACCTTTCGGATACTCTGTCACGATGTGATGCCCCAGCTTAGTCGTTGTATGTCACCTCACAAGGGCATGCCTTTCATTGACGCCACCGCCTCACTTACATTCATCCTTCAATCGTCTCTCTCATGCCGCTATCATGTTTCCTAAGCGATCGTCAAAGTGTATCGAATGCGCATCGCTTTCATGTTGTCCATACGAAAAGCCGAACATGGAGGAAGTGCTCAAGCGCTCAAGAAGTTTAGAGCCACTCGAATCCACATCGAGACTCACGCTGGTCGCACTTCGACGTCTTCAAAATAAGAGGGACCAAAGACCTCAGGACATTTCATACAAACACGATCAGGATCAAATGGACTTGTACCTTCCAATTGCCGGCGGTGGAGCGGAGCTGTGGAGCCGAAAAAAGGGGATAGACACAGGTATTGTGTAAATCTAGCAGTACTATTTTTGGAGGAGGGGCAGCGTGAATGCAATGACAGCTGCTGTATATAACCTGTGTCTGTCCAGAACTTATTGGCATCATCGTAGGTTCACTTTGTAAACTAACCGCCGGAAACCATTGATACCTTTCTGCCACCTCCGCGAGCTTATCCATATTTGGACTAAACTAATATGGCAACATCCGTTTTCAATTTGGCTAGCGCCATATCTTGGATTCTTGATTGATGGTACAAGGGGTTGGTTAATGATTTGTAGCACAGCTCGTAAATTCTTTCAAGGGTGAAGATTTTTGATCTTGATTTTTTGTCTATAATGTGCTCAGTTCAGTCTTCACCTCTCATTTTAGGAGGAGTCCACCATATGATCAATGCATCATTGATGACAGACTAATCTAGTTCAGCTTCAGACAGTTCGATTTGTTTCAATGACTCACACACAGGCATAAAGAAAAGCAAGTTTTCAGTTGTATTCTCAAAGTTTAAATAGTAATATTGACAGGATTGACATGATGAAGTGTGATGTTTTCTTGGAAAATATGAAATGAAATGATGCAAGACATGCTCTTTAACAGAAAACTTCTGGTAAATACAACAATACCAAGCCAGATGACTGCTAGTTGACAGGTACATGTGTTCTTCTGAAAAGCTATCATCATCCTGATAGGCAACAATAATTGCAATTGGCATTGAAAAACCTGTGGAGAAGTCAATATCTGGTGTTCAATTAGATTGAGGTTGACATATATTTTTTGGTATGGTATAAATTCAATTTCCAAGTAGGATTTGTCCAATTGCTTGGATGATTTGCCATTCTTCACAAGTCATAATTAGTAGTAGAGGGTAGGGTAGGAGGGTGGTTCTTACTGACTGAATCAAGAAGAGATGAGTTTTATATCAAATCTTTTTAACCAGTTAATATAGATGCATATGACTATCAGAGGACCTCCATTTGCTCTGCTTCAACTTCTATTTTGCTCCACCCATCTGCTCTGTTCCTTGGAACCCCTGGGGCCCACTCTGTCATGACCTGCCCCAGTTCTGGGACTCCCACCTCCCCAAAGCAGACCTATGGCATCCTGGGCTCAGACTGCTATGCAACCAACTCCTTGGCAACCATCACCACCACCCCCCCAGCAGCCCTCAGCTATCACCACCCATTACTGCCACCAGCCATCACCACTCCTAGCACTCCTTGGCCATCACCACCCACTGCCACCACATCAGCGCTGGCCTCAGCAATCCCTGGTGCTTCATTCATCTGCAACTGGCCCATACCAAGGCATCTCCTGGCTTTCACTGAACGCTCATCACACATCACAACCACACATCACTCCTGGCCTGACCTCCATGCTCCATGCTCCTACTCGCTTGCCTCCTTGCCTGCTCAACATTCCATGCCTCCCATGCTCCCAAAGCAAGGCCCTACCTTTGAGAGCTTCCTTTGCACCACACAACCAACATCAACAATCACTGCCAGCTTGCACAGTCTCTAGTGTCACGACCTGCTACCAACCCCCGGAACTCCAACCCCCCCAAACCACCCCCACGACCGCCCCAGGCCCAGACCGCTACCCGGCCAACTCCCCCGGCCATCACCGGCCATCACCGCCCGTCGACGCCACCAGCCACCACCACCTGCGGCATCCCCGGCCATCACCGCCGTGACCGCCACATCAGCGCCGGGTCTCGGCTATCACACCACATCAGCGCTGGCACCACCCGTCACCCCCAGCCCGCGCCGAGACCCCCATCATGCATCATGATCGCGCATCACTGCTGCTGACCTCTGCACGCCACGCCCCGCTCCCGCTGCACCACCACCACGTGTCTCTGCGCTTCCAGTACGAGACCTCCACGCTGCGTGACATGTCTTAACCTCACCCCGTCCCGCGCGGCCCCCGGGTCTCATCCCAAGCCCCGGCGCCGCGACCCGCTGCTGGAACCCAGGCCTGACCCCCGGGCCATACGTACTACGTAGTATATAAGGCGCAGAGTAGTAAGTAGGTACTCTAGTCTTGATATTACCGTAACCCATCTTGTCTGTTGTGTTTTTGTCTCTGTTTCATTTCTTGCACATCCTGGTCTTGATACTTTTACTTGCTTCTTTTTCTCGTCGTACTCGTCTTGTTTCGTCTCCCTGTCTCGTCTCCACTCATCTCGTACTCCTAATCTAATCTCTTGTTCTCCTTTCTCTTCTCTACTCTAAGTTCTCTCCACTCTCCGTTCCCGGCTCTTCTCTCGACTTAATCATTTCCATCTTCTGTTATCTTATCTCGACTCCTTCCCCTTTTGGTCATCCAACTTCCCCGGTTCTGTTTCCATCCCCGGGACTTGCTAAGTCCCTGCGTCTGACTATCCCTTGATCCCTGGGACTCGCTCGCTCACCGGCGCTCGCTCATCTCATTCTCACGCACCCCCGGGACTCGCGCCAACCCCCGGCACTCGTCCTTCACCCTCCCCAGCACTCGTCTCACCCACCGGCGCTACTGGCACTCCTCCACACACCACCCCCTGCCCCGCTTCGGTCTCCTATGCCTTGCGCTCCTCCCGGTGCTCTGTGTTTGTGTATATGGTGCTTAGCCGTAAGGTGGTTCGCCCAGTAGACTGAGCCCCCGTGGTCAGCGGAACCTGACATCTAGGCTTCATCATGAGCTCTGGCATTGCAACTTGTCACTGGGGCCTGGACTTGTGCCCTGGGGCCTACCTACCATCTACCATATATAAGTTGTAGAGTAGTATCTAGTCTCTAGTTTTGATATTGCTGCTTGTTAGTTGCCTCTAGTTATGTGTTTTGTCTCTTTTCTCTCATGTCTCATGTCCTGATTTCTCATTTTTGACTATATCTCAGTTTTGCCTCATTTTATACTTGTCTCATATTGCCTTGTATCTCTTGTCCCTATTTGTTTTGTACTCTATCCAATCTATTCTCTGCTTCTTTCTCTTCCCACCTCAAGCCTCTAAGTTCCTCTTCCTTTCTCATTTCTGGCCTTAGTCTCATTGCATCTCTCCTCTATCTCTCATCTCAACTCTTTTCCTTTTTGCTATGCTCTTATCTCCAATCCTGGGACCTGCTAAGTCTCCTCTGCTTGCCTCAGTCTCTTGATCTCTAGCTCTGGGACTTGCTTTTTCTCCCAGTGCTTGTCTTCCAACCTTTCTTCACACCCTCAACACTCACACCCTTGCTCTAGTGTTGTCAGGTTCCGCTGACCACAGGGGCTCAGTCTACTGGGTGAACACCTTATGTGATGATCACCATGTACACAGACGCAGAGCACCGGGAGGAGCGCGAGGCGTAAGAGACCGCAGCAGGGTGGGGGCGGTATGTGGGGGAGTGCCGGTAGCGCCAGCGAGTGAGACGAGTGCCAGGGAGGGTGGAGGACGAGTGCCGGGGGTTGGCGCGAGTCCCGGGGGTGCAAGAGGATGAGACGAGCAAGCGCCAGTGAGCAAGCAAGTCCCAGGGATCAAGAGATAATCAGGCATGGGGACTTAGCGAGTCCTGGGGATGGAAACAGAACCAGGGAAGTTAGACAGCCAAAAGGGGAAAGAGTCGAGATAAGATAATGGGAGAGGGAAATGATTAAGTTGAAGAGAGGAGCTGGGAACGGAGAACCAAGGTAAATTAAAGTAGAAAAGGGAAAGGAGAACAATTAGAATAGATTGGGAGTACGAGGCAAGTGGAGACGAGACAGAGAGACAAAATGAGATGAGTACAACAAGAAAAGAAGCAAGTAAAAGTAAAGAGACCGGGGCACGCGAGAGAACAAAACAGAGACGAGAACACAACAAACAAGACAGGGTTATGGTAATATCAAGACTAGAGTACCTACTTACTACTCTACAACTTATATACTACACAGTACATAGGGCCTGGGGCTCAGGCCCGGGTTCCAGCAGCAGGTTGCGGTGCCGGGGCTTGGGGTGAGACCTGGGGGCCGTGCAGGGCGGGGCGAGGTTGAGACATGTTGCGTAGCACAGAGGTCTCACACTGAAAACACAGAGACACGTGGTAGTGGGGCGGTGAGGGGGAGCGGGAGCGGGCGTGGCGTGCAGGGGTCGGGTCAGCAGTGATGCATGATCATGATGTGTGATGGGGGTCTTGGCATGGGTTGGGAGTGACGGGTGGTGCCAGCGCTGATGTGGCAGCTATGGGCGGTGTGATAGCCGAGACCTGGCGCTGATGTGGCAGTCACAGCAGTGATGGCCAGGGGGTGCTGCGAGTGGCAGTAGCTGTGGTGGTGATGGGCGGCGATGGGCGGTGATGGCCAGGGATGCCGTAGGTGGCGGTGGCTGGTGGCGTTGACGGGTGGTGATGGCTGGTGATGGCCGGTGATGGCCGGGGGAGTTGGCCGGGTAGTGGTCTGGGCCCGGAGCGGTCGTGGGGGTGGTTTTGGGAGGGTTGGAGTCCCGGGGCCGGGGCTGAGTCCCAGGGGTCGGTAGCGGGTCGTGACAGGTGTGACCAGTGCTCCCCACTTACTCAGCGCTCACATCTCCAGTCCCACTGCTGTCTCACATGCCCTGCACTCTCAACAGTACTATTGTGTTCATAGACACCACATGTGCCATGTAAGAATTCACCCAGTAGTTGTAAGGCCAACTTCCAGGAGTTGCAGCTCAATCACACAACTAGCAGAGGGATCTCCAAAGTTATATTAGGCACAATAATCAACAATACAGTGGTAACTAATCATCTAGCAGAGGAATATCTGAAGAGAACAACTCTAAGAATCCCTGCTGCTTGGTGCAGCACATCAGCAGGTGGTGGTGGCATGAGAACAGCTGTATGGGTGACCAGAGCTAATCTTGTTGGATAAGGCATGAATGGGGAGTGTGAGAAGTTTTGGGGGTCTTCCAAAAAGGAAATAACCTCCAAAGATCTCCAGAGATTTCTGGGGATTTCCAGGGGTCTAGAACAAGCCCCAGAGGTCTAGAGTGAGCCTTGGAGCATAGTAAAGTGCTAAAAATGGAAGTCTTCTGACAGTAGTCTGAGCTCCCATGGTCACTGGAACTTGACACACTCTGGACCACCAAAGATTGCTGGAGATCATTTTCTTTCCAGGATGACTCTGTCAGGGGACCTTCACTTTGTTCCATACCAACTTCCATTTCACTCTGCCCCTCTGCACCATTTCTGGGACCTCCAGGGCTCACTCTATACCTCTGGAGATCTCCAGAGGTCATTTTCTTTCTAGGCAACTTCCAAAACATCCTACACCTCCTATCTAAGCATTGCCAGAGGTTAAAATTAGCTCTGATTCCTGTACAGTTGTTTTTATGCCTCCACTACCTGCTGATGCACCATACCAAGCAGTGGAGATCCTCAGACTTGTTCTCTTTGAATTCTTCTCTGCCAGGCAATTAGTTACTACTGTACTATTGTTACTATTTCTCATATAACTTTTGATTCTCCTCTGCCAATTGCATGATTGTGCTGCAACCCCTGTAGGTTGCTCTTACAGCAGAACAAGTCTCTTAACTCTGGTCTGAAAGCCTGTTATAGCCTGCCTGCACTCATCACACCACTGAACTCTTCACTCTCTGCCAAACCACTGACATCATATCTCAACTTTAGGCACCCTTGGAGTGCCTACCCTGCTCAGTGGAAGCCTCAGCCTTGGAGCCACACCATGGACTCTGGCAAGAGCTCCAGTTATGCCTGCCTCTTAACAAGCCCAGATTCCCTGTCTTGCTCTCTCCAATGTATGATAGCAACTGTGTCACTGGAGAATGCTTCATATAGTCATGCCTCACATACATCCACCTTAGCAAAGATGCCTTTCACTCTGATGTGCTGAAAATTGCATGAGTACTGTCATACATGAAGACCAGGCAGGTCTCCACCTACATACTATGTGTTTTTCAACACTCTGGTGGAGTTGGCAGCTTCACCAGCTGGTTTGCTTGTGAAAATGACTTTCAAGCAGAGTTCTTCCCAATCAACCCTGCTAAAACAGCCATGCTATCCTTCCAGGACTGAGACCAGTATGGACAGGGAAAATGGACTTTGGACAAGCACATCAACTCTTATTAAGCATTAGTTCAGCAAGTGGACTACCCAGATGGCCTATAGCTCTGCCTCACTTTCCATGATGGCCTCCACTCCACCTTGATGGAGTGCATCAATAACTTGGTAGAAATGCACTAAGATAACAACAGGATTGCCACCTGGTATAAGGTGGCCTCAGACCAGTGGCAGTTCATGGAGATCAAGCATGAGCTGCGCAGGGCCTAGGTAGCCCATTTTCTGGCACCTGCAACACTCTGGCAATTCTTTTCACCTCCTCACTAGTTTCTGCATCTTTGGCACACCCAGAAACACACTCTTTGCACCCAAGTGTTCTAATGGATCTAAATGCCTCCCAGCAGCACAAACTATACCCTTGCTGTGCTGGCATTGTGGAAAAGCAGGTCCACTGAGTATGGAGGTGTGGCTACCTCTCAGCTCTGGGGCAGGAAGAGCTCCTCTTACAGCTGCTGGCTGCCAAGGATGCTGCTAGGGATCTCTCACTTGATGTGCCAACTCAGAGATGCTTCTGCTCCAGTCCTGTATTAGAGTCTGACCTGTAAGGATCTAGTAACAACAGACACAGTCAGTGTCATAATCCTTAGTCTGTAGTGTAAGTGACTGTGTTTCCATACCTAGTAACAACAGACACAGTCAGTGTTGTAATTTATAGGTACAGTCAATACTCAGATATATCAAGAGCAGTATCTGATGTTGTACTCACCCTCAGTCTGTAGTGTAAATGACTGAGGGTGCTGTATCATATGTATGAAACATACATAGTGAAATGGTCCTTTGTCTGTATAACAATGGGTAAGTACAATGCTGGATGTGATATGTGTGATATTGTGGCACAGTTACAGTGGCCATGGTTGTATCTGTGATTGCTCTAACCCAACATCCTGGAGCAGGATTATCAGTCAAGTGATGGATAAAGAGTACACCTCTGTTGCCTAGTACTAATCAGTTCACATATCTATCTATAGAGAATGCCATACAGATCCCTCTATTGATCACTCTGAGACTGAACCTGTAAGCACCCCTTCAGACATGCAAAATCTCCCTCTGGCTTTGATGATTTGCTCATGTGGCCCTTCAGCCTTAGAGAAATGACTACTACACCAATATATTGCGGTGTCTGCTCTGTCAACTAACCTGCTATGCTTGAACATGGAGATTTAAATGACCAACATTCAGCAGACTTGCCATAGTGCCACTCTCCTGGACAGCAATTCCACAGGGCTCTTTCTAAATGCAGCATTTGTAAAGCAGCAGGGTTTGCCCACATAATCTCCCATCAAGCTTATTCCAGTGTTCAACATGAATAGAATGCCAAATGAGGCTGGTGCCATCAACTCTGTAGTCAACCTGATGCTCCACTATTGGTCTCATATGCAGTGGACTGTCTTTACCATCACTAGTTTAAGCAAGCAAAACATGATCCCTAGCTTTACCTGACTCTAGGAGCACAACCCTGAAGTGGACTGGGTTTGTGTTCCAAGACAAGGTCATTAAGGTAGGAGACCACATTTATGCCACTGCACTGCATGCTATGCCTTCTCCAATAGATATTCAGACCAATTAGACCACCCCTCAGAGGACACTGGGTCACATATCTGGTCACATGTCATATGTCACAATTATGTCACAGTCCTAATGGCTATGGTCACATGCTCTGAGCACATGCAGAGGTCATACACATGCCACATGACCACATATCATATGCCAATGATTTTGCTAGTAGTGGCTGTGAGCCCATCCAGCCAAAGAGGAATAACAAATAAGGAAGTAGATTTCCACAGTCTGGCCGATAAGGGACTTGACAAGTTGAAAGGAAAGGCAGAGGAATTGAGTGGGAGTGAAGCAAGGCTGAAAGAAAAAGGGTGTAAAAGAGAGGTCCTCTGACATTCTCCAGGAAAATTGAGACTCTGGTTGTATCTGCCTATCTAAGTTGCCTATGGCTTCCCTGGTGTTCTTTATTACAAAAAAGAATGGCTCCCTCTTCTTGGTGCAAAACTACTGTGTCCTCAATGCTATGACTCTGAAAACTGTTACCCTCTCCCACTCATCTTGGAGCTCATCAACAATCTTCAAAGAGCATGTTACTTCACAAAGTTGAACATCTGGTGGAGCTACAACAATGTGTGCATCCAAGAGGGAGATGTGTGGAAGGCCACATTCTGGACCAAGCACAGGCTCTTTGAACCCCTAGTGATGTTCTTTGGGCTCATCAACAGCCTTAACACCTTTCAAACAATGATGAATGACATCTTCTGAGACCTTATAGCCAAAGTTGTGATCTGTATATACCTGGACAACTTTTTCATCTACACTAAAACACTAGCAGAGCACCACCAGATCATGTGTATTGTCTTAGAACATCTCTGCCAGCACCAGCTCTACCTGAAATCAACAGACCCAAATTGAGTATTAGAGGCTGATCATCTCTCATGGAATGGTGGAGATGGACCTGGTGAAGGTGGTCAGTGTAAGGGTGACCTTTGGAAGTTGTGGCTTAGTCACACAACTGGCAGAGGAGAATCCAAGGTTATATCAGGAATAATAATTGATGATACATACAATGGTAACTAATCATCTGGCAGAGGAGAATCCAAGGAAAACAAGTTCAAGGATCCCTGCTGCCTGTTGCCGCACATCAGCAGGTGGTGGAGGCATGAGAACAACTGTACAGGATGGTCAGAGCTAACCTTAATCTTGGACAATGCTTTAACAGAAAGTGCAGGATTATCTAGGTGTTGCTCAAAAAGGAAATGACCTGCAGAAATCTCTGAAGATCTTTGGAGGTCTAAAGCAGGCCTCAGGGGCCCCAGAAGTGGCACAAGGGGTTAGATCAAAGTGTAGAGGGGCAGAGCAAATAGAAGTTAGTGTAGACTAAAATGGAAGTCTCCTAACAGCCAGTGTTGTGGAGTGGCCAATGCCCTGGAGCAAGAAGGAGGTGTAAGCCTTCTTAGGCTTCACTAACTTCTACCAGTGGTTTATTCAGGACTTCTTGCACCATGCCTGCCCACTATTTGACCTCACTGTGAAGGACACTGCCTGGGGGGCTCCAGAGCTTGAGGTCTTCCATGCTCATAAGCTGGCTGTCACCTCAAAATCTGTCCTCTTCATCCCTGACAACAATTCTCCCCTCTGGATAGAGGAAGACAGCTCTGATTTCACTGGAGCTCCAGGATGAAGGGAAGTGGCACCCAGTGGTCTTCTACTCTAAGAGCCTCAATGCAGTCAAGCACAACTATGAGATTCACAACAAGGAAATGTTAGCCATTATCCAGGTGTTCAAAGAGTAGCAGCATTTCCTTGAGGGTGCATGACACAAATTTGAGGTCTGAACAAACCACAACAATCTAGAGTACTTCTGAACAGCCAAGACACTCAACCACTGGCAGGCCTGCTAACCCCTCTACCTCACCAACTTTAACTTCTCCCTACACTACAAGCCTGGCTGGAGCATGAGTAAGCCCAATGCCCTGTTCTGGCAGGCTGATCATAGGACTAGAGAAGAGGACAATGCAATATTTGCTCCTCTGGCCAGAACTTTTTGCAATTGGAGCCATGGAGGGCATAGCAGTTCAGAGAGCTGAGGTATACATCCTTTGAGACATCTAGTGGGAAAACTGGGAGGATAAGCAGGAAGGCCTTATAGCCAAAGCAGCCATAGCCTTGAAGCTTGGAGTCACCACCAGCCCAAAGTCTATCCATATTGACAAGTGAAGCATCTAAGATGGTCTTCTGACCTTCTGGAACTGCATCTATGTGCTCAATATCCTGGAGCTATGACAGAGAATTGTTGAGCAGCACCATGACTCCCAGATCACAGGGCACCCCAGCCAGTGGAAGATCCTGGAGCTGGTGTCCTGGAACTACTGGTGGCCTTGAATGTTCCAGTACATTGGATCTGACACCAGGACCTGCAACCTATATTTCTAGATCAAGCCCCAACACTGCCTGCCCATGGATCAGCTCCATCCACTTCCAGTTCTGGTGGAATGATGGAGTGTAGGATTGTGGAATGCCCATAGGTATAATGCCATCATGGTGGTGGTGGACCTTAAGGCAATTTAACTACATGTATATGATTGGATGTTGAACACTGCACAGGGCCAATGGCAAATACTGCGGTATTCACACTGCTATGAGTGCTAGTGATATGATTGAAATTGTAGAGGAGAGAGTTTGTACATGGCTGTAAAGAGAGTGCTCACGTCTGTGGAACTCCTTCCACAGAGCTAGCGGACACCAGTGACAAGTGGGAGTTAAGCGGGCACAGAGGCAGGCAGGAGTCAGACAAGGGACTAGCAGGGCTTAGCCTAGTGGTCAGATGTTACTAGAGAGCTTACGGTTGGTTCAATGTGTAGGCCAGAAGAACACTGCTATTGTTCAGCCTGGGATATTCTATCCACAGGCTGCCTATATATACTACATTGGTGGCTGTGCAGTTACTAATACTGTTTAACTAATTGGGCCCTGGTATGTAATGGAGTATGACTAACAATAATTGATGCTGAGTAAGGTCCATGTATATGACTCATCAAGGCTGACTAAGAGAAGACAGAAGGGGATAGGGTGGGCTGAGCGGTCATTCAGATGTGCTAAGAGTGGGCACGTCCTCAGACTAAGCTCGGAGTAGAGTCGGACATGGTCCAGAGACTGGTCCCCTAACAATGGCTAGTGCTATGAGCTGTAAGACTGAGGTGAGAGAAAGGCACAAGGACCAAGTTGAAGTGGCTTACTAGACCACCAATGTAAGTCTATTTCTGTCTGAAGTCTCATAAATACCCTCTTGAACTGTGAATCCAAATTCAAATCTGCATTCTTGGATGCATTGTATATCATAAATGAGGCAAAGAAACTTTCAACAAGTATCATTATTGGTGCTCCCTATGTTGTGTGAGGCAAAGATGCAGCTGATATAGTAGTGATAAAACCAGTGAAGAAACCATTGTCTGGGTAGCCTTCTTTGCCATCAGAGAAAACAGGTATTGGTAAGAGGTCCTTTGTGATTGGGCTTGTTTTGTGATGATGGGGCCATGGCCATTGAAGACTTGTTTGAAGAGCTGTGTAGCTGTAGGATGTCAGTCTGCTTTGTTGTTTAGAAAAGCCTTGAACTCACAAGACCCAGTGCACAAACTTAAGGATGCTACTTCCTAAGTCTCATTAACCAATTTTGATTCCAACAATTGCTCTTTGACATATATGGATAGATGTATCTTTATAAGTAATGTTGCACTGGTCTGTGGTTTCCCTCAACCAGAGATATGGTGCTTTGCAGCAGACTGGTAATTTAGTCGAGCTTCAACTTCTTCATGATCAAAGAGTGCATTCCTTTTTCACACACCACTAGCAGACATAACCAGAGATTTGAGTGAATTTGTGGCACACTGACCTGTAAAATAACATTGACTTGACACATGTTAGCATAATCAAATGATAAAGTGGCAAAGAGAAACATACTCTGACTCATTCATAAGTCAAGTGCAAGCTCAAGAGAAAATTATTAGGAGACTGATGCAATGCCATAGAAGCAACATGCTGATGTCATTAGAGATGTTCAAAGCTGGGCACATTTTGCAGCTGTATTTCATATTTTGTATTTGATGGATTAGGTAATATATAATTTGAGTTTCTGACACACTTTGCTATGTGACCTCAAAGTGTGACTTTTCATGTTTTTGACACCGTTGTCATTGACTGTGGGTTGCGTTTAGTCCAATAATTATCATAGGATACAAGATATAATTAAGATTCAGGATACCCAGTGCCCCACAAGATAAGGAAAGCATCCTACTTACAGAGAGAATTGAGTGAAATTTGTTTAGTTCTTGCCAAATTGTAATAATAGTGTTGTAATATCTGTGAGGGTCATTGTGATATTGTGATATTGTACATGCTCATAGTGGCCATTCACTCAAATCCCAACACTCCTCCTCACATGGAATCAATTGTAGTCCTAAGATCTCCTGTAGTCAAGTAAATTGTAGTGTCAATGATACTTTTGTGAACAGGTTGATGATATTGTCTTTGGCGTTAATGTAGTGCATGGTAATCTTGTTTGATGCAACACATCTTCATAAGAGGTAATATTCAATATCAACATGTTTTACTTGTGAGTGAAGGGGGTCTTCTGACAGGTTTATTGCACAATTGTTGTCCAAAGTATTATTGTAGCTTCTCTTGAGTGTTGACCAAGAGCAGTTAGTACCATCCTCAGCTAAATACATACATTTCTGAGCTACTTCAAATGTGCCATATATTCCACTTCACATGAACATGCTGCCACCATTTGTACACCACAATATTAGCCGTAACTCTAAAGACCACATGTATCCTCCAACACTCAACACTCTCTCAAGTGTCCAGACAATTCTCCCAATCCGAGTCTGTGAAACCCACAAGATTAATTGGAGTGTTCCCTCTCAGACATAGTTGTAGTTCCTTTGTCTTTCTTTGCATAATATCCCCTTGTTCATCATGTTCGATTGTTAGTACAGGGTAGCCTTTGTAGATTTTCTGGCCAAGTGGAACTGTATCACATGAAACAAGTTCCTACATGCTCATACCTCCTAGTGAGTCTATTTCCTCCTGATATGATTTCCAGTCAGTCAATACTTGGGCATCTTCAAATTACTTTGGTGCATCTATATCTGTCACTGGATTGTCATCAGACATCCCCTTGATTGTATTGTGTACCATCATTATTTGATTGTTTGATCAGTACTCCCACTGTCATCACCCCATGTGTCCTTGTCTGCTTGGTGTAAATTGTCTAATGCTTTATTTTGTTCTGGCTGTGCTTCCCTAATTCTGTCAGCAGATTCTTTGGATTCTCTCACCACTTTTCAGTTTGAATTTCAATCCTATCTTCTGAAGCAGCTTTTGACATGGGGATAGGTATATGGAATTGGCATTGGGGAATGTTGCATTCTACAACTACATCTTGGTGGGGTTCCAGTTGGGTTTTCTCAATGATTGTGGGTACATTGGCTTCCTCGATGTTGAGGCTTGGGACATAGGTAGGTCCCTCTTCATCAGCTTGTTCTATGAAGGCAATGGTGGCTTTCTTTGCAGTGTGGAGAGATTATGCTTGGTATTTTTAATGTCCAATGAGGGTGTGTTTAGAGGTGCTGCATATGTGTCATTGTGGCTCTCAATAAATCTAACATGAAATGAACTATATCCTTTTCTTGTAGATCTTCTGGAACATTAATACACTTTTGTATTTGCATTGTAGCCTATCAGCACACATTCAATTGAACATTTAAAGACTTTAGGATTGTGTTTGTTGAAGATTAAAATAAATACTCAACATTCTATTTCTCTTCTATCTGAATATTTGAGTCTTCTGCCATGCCATAGCTCATCTGGTGTAGTCTCTTTGGTCTTTAACATCTTTTTCTTTCCATGAAGATAGGCTGCAGTTAGATAGAATTCATCCCACAAGTAAGTCAGAAATTTTACAGCTATTTGCATTGATTGTGCTTTTCTATTCAGTGTACAGTGCATTTGCTCTATATATTCCATGTGTACTGAAGTATAAGGTGCACTGACTTCAAGAAGAATATCTCTGGACTTATACCATTGTATATATTCCTCTCCATTGAGCTCACCATCCCAACCAGTGCATAGGATCTTTAGTCTTTTGCCTGTTTTGTTTTTTTGGGCTACAATTCAAGCTTGCAGTTCCTCAAATGCATTGTTTTTCCTCTTCAAATGAATTGACTGAGGTTTATGTTTATTGGAATAGTCATCAATAACATTCATGATGTAATGGGTTCCTATTTGCAAAGTAACTGCTGCCTGCCGAGCAAGATCAACCCACACTTTTCCAAGCCTCTAGTTTGCTTCATGTCCATCACCATCCTCCCTTTTATCTGGTGGGCAATCTGGCCTGTTTTCCAAGTATACAATGGTCACCTATGGGAGGTTTTGATGGGAAGTTTTTTGGCATATCTTCAATCATTCCTGCACATGCCATTTGGAGAATTGCTTAATAGTTTGCATACTTCAGCCAATTATGTGAGGTGTGGATATTTGGGGACTCATGTATGGTGAGTGAGTGCCTGGTCAATGTGAATGTTAAGGGAATACAAGTCTTTCTTGAGAATGAATGATCCAGTCACAATGGTTTCTTCAGTGGATTGTTTCATGAAAGTGTCACAACTTGCTACCAACCGTCAATACTCAGCCCTGCCCCTGGTGATTCCCACCTCCCTAAACCAGCCTCCACAATGTCCTGGGCCCAGACCACTACCCAACCAGCCACCTCAGCAGCCCTCAGTGATCACTGCCCATCACTGCCACCAGCCACTGCTAACCTCTGGCACCTTTCAGCCATCACTATCTGCAGCTGCCCCATTGGCACTGGCTCCAGCAACCCCTAGTGTCTCTCCTAGCCCATGCCAAAGCCTCCTTTGGCTACCACCAAGACACCCATCACGCATCACAATCATGCATCACCACCAGTCTAACCTCCACATGCCACATCTCACTCCTGCTCACCTCCTTGCCTACCACCATTCCATGCCTCCATGCTCCCAAAACAAGACCTTCCTTTGAGGAGCTTTCTTTGCACTGCACAACATGCATTGACCACCTCCACTGCCTTGCACAATCTCCAGGCTTTATCTTGAGCCCCGGTGCTGCAACTCATCACCAAGGCCTGGACCTGTGCCTCAGGACCTACATACCATCCAGTATATAAGTCATAGAGTAGCATCGAGTACTCTAGTCTTGATATTGCTGTACTTCTTGTCTTTAGTTTTGTGTTTTGTTCTTGTTTCCTAGTCTCACATGCCTTGGTTTCCATTTTTTAACTTATCTCATTTCTGTTTGTAGTTGTCTCATATCATCTTGTTTCTCTTGTCTTCACTGTCTCATATCTCTCAAATCTAATCTCTGCTTTCTCTCTCTCTCTCTTGCCTCAAGTCTTTAAGTCTCTCAGCCTCTTAATCATTGCTCCTGAATCAAGATAGAATGGCATTTCTTCAAGTGGAGTAGTGGAACTTGTCAGAATGGCTTTATTGGCTTGGTTGCGGTTAGACATGGTTGCCTGCTCCTCTTCAAGTGCACTGAAGGCATTAAATTCATAGCTTTTACATCCTGGATAGACCCTATGCTTGGTATGTTGTTAGAAGCAAGCACAGCAAATTCGGCTTGTGATGTAGGGATTGCCTTGCCCCCTTGTAGTGTGATATATGCTACTATTGCATCTGCATCACCTTTAACTGTAAAGGCCAATCCCCTCATTGGTGTTATGGTAATCTGTAAAGTCTTCTTCCTATTCTTGCTCTTATTCTGTGCCTTAAAACATGCAGTTCAAGCTTTTCTTAACTCTTCAATTGTCTTTCCCTCTATCTCCCCACCCTTTAGGACACACCATGGCTGAGTATAACCTTTATAGTTTGTGCATCCACAAGATTTGCAGCTGCTGCAGATCAGTCTATCATACTTTGACAATTTTGTTGTGAATGCTGATGGTACCATGTCTACAGATGCATTTGTGACTTTATCTGTGTTGATCAATGTCTGTTCCTCCCTCAAAAAAGCACCAAATCTCAACAGGACCATAGATCCTGGTATCAGCAGTAGAGGTTAAGTTGTAAGAAATGATTGATCTAATGTGGATGAACAACCTGTTGGATAGAGAAGATAGGATTGCAATTGACTGGATCAACTCCTTTGTGACATCACCCACTTCAAATGCTCAGTCTATCTTTCCAATGATCTCATTGGCAATTTTTGTCAATGATTGTGTGGGTGTATATTTTTTTGTCAAAGCCTCTTGAACCTGCTGAACCAGGACTGCTCCTCCATGCCTCTCCTTGAAGTATGCCCACAGTCCAATTGTAGAGCAAAATACAAAGTCAGTTCTCAGAAGTTAGACATGGAAGTGTAGATGACTGTTTTAATCTGTAGAGCAAAATACAAAGTAAGTCTACAGGGACTAAATAAGTAAAGATAGTAATGAAGTAATGAAGTAATGTAACAAGTAACATACTCTTAGAGTCAGACACAGAAGTGTAGATGGCTGAGAAAATGGTGGCTTGTGCATACAATATTTTATAAGGGAATAAGGTTTGTAGGTAAAGAATAGTACATAACAATTGAGAGAAGAAAAATGAATCATGGCACAGGCTGGTACAACAAAAAAGGAAATTAATGGCATTGGTCCACCAGCATCATTGCTCAACAGCAACATGGTACCACTCCTCCACACAAAGCTTCTGTTCTGAAGAGGACAGTGCATGTTTTATGAAGGAGCATGCAAAATAATTGTTTCTGGTCCAAGCACAATGTGTTAGAGGCTCATGTGTCTCATGGTGTTTCATGAGGGGAAGGGGGCTGATTAAAGTAGTACTCCCAAAGTTGTGCCATGGATAGCTCTAATGTCATACTGTATAATCACTCTCCCCATTTCCCATCATTCTTATCCAGAATATGGCCAGCCATGTTGCTGTCACCTTTTTAACTGGCAGAACAAGGGGGTTGGTTGAATTTCCAACCTTGTTCATTTCAGCAATTTGTTTGAGATTGAGGATCAAGCCTTCTTTTCAGTGTGGTTTCTGAGCTAGGGTATGCCCATAAAGGTAGAAGAGGCTTTCAGTGATGAGCATCAAGCAGGAAAAAAGAATGACACACAACTTTGGTGGCAGACAACAGCTTATTGTGATAAGTACAACAAATTCATTGTCACATACACATTGATCACTGGAGCTTTGACCCATGCTTTGTCCTCCTCACCTGATTATATATATAACATGGTTAGCACCAAATACCTTCAGTCTGTTAACATTGTTACTGAGGGTATATTATATACAATTACTCACACAACCACTTACACTGACAATGGCTGTATCTAAATATACTTATACATGTTTGATCTTCTACAACACTCATTTTGCCATGCAAGTCTCCTAATTCTTCCTCAACACTGAAAACCACCTGCATTTTGGCTTTAAACCCTGCTCTTGTCCATTGGAAAAAAAAGCCATGAATGAGTTTGTGGACCAGATAAAGATAGTTCAAGAGAAAGTCAAGGACAATATAGCATAGTACTATGACCACAGATGGACCTCACTTCTCAGTACAAGCCCAGAAACTAGGTCTACTTAGATACATCAAACATTTCCACCACTTGATTCTCTAAGAAGCTATCACACCATCAGCTCAGCCCCTTGATAATCAAGTGGCAGGTGGGCCCACCATCAGGGGACCTTCCTTGGACCTCCATTTATTTGACACCAACCTCTATTTTGCTTTCCCACTCTATCCCTTGCTCTGCTCTTTGTTCTGCTTCCTGAGGCCACTTTGAACCTCCCAAGATCTTTAAAGGTCATTTTCTTCTTACGCAACCTCCAAAGCATTCCAAACTTCTTATTTAGGCATTGTCAAAGGTTAAGATTAGCTCCAGTCCTCCTGTACAGTTGTTCTCATGCCTTTGCTGCACTGGGTGGAGATCTTGAGATTTTTTTCCTTTGGATTTCTCTCTGCTAGGTGATTATTTACTGCTGTCCTGTCATTACCATCCCTGATATAAACTTCAAATCCCTCTCTGCCAGTTGTGTGATTGTGCTGCAACCTCTGAAGGTTGCCCTTACACCCACTGACATACTACCTCCAACTGCCTGCTGGGATGCATAAGCTTCATTCAGTATTTAATGTGGTGAAGCTGACACCAGCTCTTGCAAACCCCATTCTCTGACCAATATCTGGACCCCACCCCCATTGATCATAATGGATCATAAAAAAGAGTACAAAGTAGAGGCAATCCTGGACAGTTGCCTATTCTTATGCTAACTACAGTACAAGGTGAAGTGGAAAGTGTCATGATCTGCCACCTATCCCTAGTACCCAGCTCTGGCTCCAGGACTCCCACTTCACCAAAGCAGCTCCATAATGTTCCAGACCTAGACCACTACACAACCAGCCATCCTTGGCACTCACTGTAAAGGGAGCGCTTACGTCTGTGGAACTCCTTCCACAGAGCTAGCAGGCGCCAGTGACAAGTGAGAGTCAAGCAGGCACAGAGGCAGGCAAGAGTCAGACAAGGGACTGGCAGGGCTTAGCCAAGTGGTCAGACGTCACTAGAGAGCTTAC